>WURT03023373.1:0-15695 GCA_009936505.3 Holothuria glaberrima | reverse complement strand
TCCACATACCAAGTATGAAATTTATCCAAGCTTCCTAACTTGAGATACTGTGTTAACAACAAGTTTTCAGTGTTTGATCCCCAGTGACATCAGATGACCTTTGACCTCCACCAAAAGCAACAGCTTTTATCTTCTCAACACAACGCATCCACATACTACGTATGAAATCTATCCAAGCTTCCTACCTTGAGATATCGTGTTAACAAGTTTTTCAGTTTTTTACCCCTGGTGACCCCAGATGACCTTTGACCTTCCCCAAAACAATAGGGTACATCTTCTCACTATGAGGCATCCATATACCAAGTTTAAGTTCAGTCCATCTTTCCCTTGTTGAGTTACAGTGTACCGAAGCAAGCGTCACAGACACACACACAATTTGAAAATTTGGGTATTTTAAGGAAAACTGGAAAATATGGGGTCCTTATTGAAGAATCTGCCCTTCCCTTTACAGATTAAGGCTCCCCGTCGAAATTGGAAAATTTCCCCGACGAGGGGGGGGCAGCCTTCCAGGATGGAGGGCATGGCCCCTCGGCCCAGCCCGCTGCCTCCACCCCTGGAAGGTAACCCAGAAAAATTAGGATATGGACCCTTCAGGAGCTTGGGCAGAAATGATAAACTGGCTTGGGAAGCATCAGCATTAATACTGTCAGACAAACAAAATGGACAGACATTGTTCATTTCAGAAGCGTCTATATGGTATTCTTGTTAATTTGCCTGTGTTCATATCACTTTCGTGTCGCAATCATGGCGCAATTGTGGTGGTTTGTACTAATTCGTGGACATTCATATGGCGTTCTTAGTGAGTTCGTGTGGGTTTGTACTGGTTCTTCTTAATTCTTGCTGGAAGCGTACCGCATTCTTACTGCTGCTTCACTGCATTCTTTTGGCATTCCTACCGATGCGTACAGCATGCATACATTATGCATGGGGAACTTTCTCAAAGGTCAGAATATGGCGAACCACATCGACTTTTTCATTCTTCCCTATTCGCAGGCATTCGTGCTCAAAGTCGTGATGGTGGGACTGGGGCTTAAGCAACATGTTCCTTCCATCTGAAATCATTGTCAATAACTACTCCTGACAACTTTAAACTCTGTAACCCTTTCTACGACACAATCTGTAATTAACACAGGTTCTGGAGTAACCTTGTGTTCTAAAATCACTGTGTAAAGTGAACCAACAATGTGATCATAGCACAAATATTATCCATTCTAAAGTAAATTTCCCTTCTGTTGTCAAAACACATCTTTAAAATTTCCATGCTGTGTCCTATTGTGTTTCAATTAAATCATTTCAAGTTATAACCAGAATGCAAAACTGCATTGAGGTTTCGACGCATTTATTTAACTAGACTTGGTAAGTTTTCTAGACCAATGTGATGCATCCAAACACTATGTATGAGAGATATCCATAACTCCCATCTTAAAGGTGTAATGACATGCAAATAACAAAGTTGTATATTTGATGTAAAAAGCATTAAAAATCCAGAAAATACCCACAACTTCCATCAAAATCCATCACACATTGACCATGGCTAATGTTGGCCTTTGTTTTTGCAACCTTCATTTCAAGGATACCTGAAGCACTGGTATCCCCTGAGGAATTTATCATGGAAGTTAAAAATGTTTGCTTGAAAAATATTGATATCACTCATGAAACTGTAAACTAGCTGATCAGTACTTAAGAGATAATTTACATAGGGTTGACAAAAGAAATCTTAACACTGTGCAACACTCCACATCATTATTTTTGCATAGGCAATGACTTTATATTTCAGAAACCATCAAACTTTGAGGACGTATATCTTGACAAAGATAAAAGACATTGAAATAATTCCAACGGATCTTTCATTAGGGGATTTTATTCTTTAACTGTCAAGTGAAAACAACTCTTTTTGGTGGCATTTCACTATAACTTAAAGCTTGCATGCTAAAAGGGATTTTCAGAGTCTGACCTCTGGTGACCTGAAATGACCTTTCACCAAACACCAACACAAACCAACACCAGAATTCTTTTATGAATTACAGTATGGTAAATATATCATATAATGAAGTTTCCCAAGCTTCCAAGCATGAAAATATCGTGTTTTGTTCAGAAGCCAACTCTCGTTACAGAGTTAGACCTTTGACACCTACCAAATATAGAAGGGAACTTTATTTAAAATAATACATCTACATGCTAAGTGAGAAAGGTACAGGCTTCCTGTCTTGAGATCTTTGTGTATAGGCTTCTTGTCTTGAGATCTTCATGTTTACAAGCTTTTCAAAGTTTGAGCTCTGGTAACATAAGACCATAAGACCACCAGGAACACTGGGGTGCTTTCTTTCTACACTATGCATCAGCATCATACGGAAGAAGGGAATCCATGCTCTGAATCTGGAAATATTATGTTGACAGGGTTTCAGAGTTTCACCTTTAGTGACCTCAGATAACCTTTGACCTCCATCAAAATAGGGTGTCTTTTCTCCGCATGCAGAGTATCAATGCTTCAAATCTGGAAATGTAGTGTTAACAAGGTTTTAAGAGTGTGACTTCTGATGACCTCTAATGACCTTTGAACTCCACCAAAAAGATAGGGCCATTCCTCTTTTAAGAGTGTATATACATTCTAGGTATGAGGGTATGCAAGCTGGAGATATAGTGTTAACAAGATTTTCAGAGTTCAACCTGTGGTGAATTCTGACGACCTTTGACCTCCAACAATAACAGGAAGCTATCTTTCTACATGATGGATATACAAATTTTGTATGAAGATATGCATGCTCCTTATCTGGTTATGCATTTGCCAAGTTTCAGAGTTTGACCTCTTATGACCCCAAAAGACCTTTGTCATCCACAAAAATGATAGGAATTTTTTCTCTTTGTAAAGCAACTACAAGTTTAACATAAACAGCTTGCTCCATGTTCCCAAATGAAGTCTTTAACGTAAGCCAGGCTTCATGGCCTAATGTTATGCACAACCTATGCGACACTGCATTAGGCTGTTCATTCAATCTCACTGGCAACCAACTGTTGTCAAACTTGAACTCCCTCGACTCTTCAATTTATGCAGAAAATATGAATGCATGTTCTGAAAACATACGTCCTTCTGACAACTACGTACTCAAGAATGCCTACTCACTCATTGCGATCAATCCTGGGCCTTTTGCACACGGATATCGGACTTGACTCCCAGAAGGGCCTACTCCACTGCAGTACTAGTGCTACCATTTTATACTACTATACTGTACTGCTGTATAGTAGTAGACTGCACTATATATTATGCACATGATGATATGAGTGTACGTGCACACTCAGCTAGAGTAATGCGCAGTACAGTATGCATCATAGCATAGTTTGCTGTACATGCAGTGCATTTACAGCATATGTAGCTTGCTCAGGTACTGGTTGAAGAAGTACTGTAGCGCAACTTTGTCAGATATAGGATTTGCGTATCAGCCGTTTGTTAGAACAGTGCACCAGTCTGATCTTAATGTGCATTACATACAATGCATGGCCATGACCAAAAAACGTATTTTTCAAATTCAAAATTTTTCAAATGACCTTTGACCTCCACCAAAAACACTAGGGTTCTTCCTCTCAATATGACAAATCCACATACCAAATATGAAAAGTCTCAGTCATTCCTATCTCGAGATATCGTGTTCACAAGCCATTTTCAAGGTTTTCGCAGTTTAACCTCCGGTGACCTCAAATGAACTTGAGATATCGTGTTTACAAGGTTTTCGGTTTTGACCTCTGGTGACCTCAGATGACCTTTGACCTCCTCCAAAAACAATAGGGTTCTTCCTTTCAACATGACAAATCTATACTGGGGTGTCACATACACCACACCTACACACGCACATGCACACACACACGCATACGCACCCTTACTTCCTTACCGGGACCTTGCACAGAAGACCCAGTAAGGAATTCACAGGATTCCCCCCTCAGCTAACCCAGTAGACGAACGTGTCTTGAAGGTGGGCTGCTTGCCAAGGCAGGCATGTGCAGCCGCGCAGGTCACATTTCACTCGTCGGAATTTTCAGGTAGCTACTCGCAGTTTCAAGTCATGCGTGAAGAAGACAAGATGTGTGTGAGCGGCGAGCTCTCATCGGCTGCCTATGTGTTGCTTAGGATATGTTTGTGAGTGCACACACACACACGACACCACCATCGCATAGATTCCTTGCATGCCTTCGGCAAGGAATAATAAAACTAGCAACAGATGCATTGAGGTGTCAGGGATTATAATACAAGGAAGTCCTAGTTTCTAAAAAGGTAGTTGAACTTTAGAAAATTCTTTTGCCTCTTTTTCATAAAATGGCCCATGGGGCCCAAAAGGGACCCTCAGCCCCAAATTCCTGTACAACCCGAATGGCCCATGAATTTTCCATAAAACTGCCCGCAAGGCCCAAATGGGACCGTGGACCCAAATTCCTGTACACCCTGAATGGCCCATGACCCAAGAAACCTTGTGCCCAAGTTTCAAGAAAATCCACACCCATGAATTTTTCATGTAATTCCCCATAGGGCCCAAATGGGACCCTGGACCCAAAATTCCTATACACCCCAAATGGTCCATGACCCAAGGAACATTGTGTCCACTTTTCAATCCATCAAGGCATGTAGGAGGAATAAATTTGCCCATTTTTCATAAAATGGCCCATACGGCCCAAATGCCTGGACTCCAAATTCCTGTTCAACCTGAATGGCCGATGACCCAATGAAACTTGTGTCTTAGTTTCAAGAAAATACACCAAAGCATGTAGGAGGTACATTTGTCAATTTTTCATAACATGGCCCGTAGGGCCCAAATGGGACCCTGGACCCCAAATTCCTGTACAAGTCACATGGCCTATGACCCAAGGAACAATGTGTCCAAAATCCATCAAGGCATGAAGGAGGGAAGTATTTTGAACAATTGTAGTCAGACATGATATAGTCCAGTAAAAATATGGATGACCCTTGAACAAATTGCAACAGGTTTTGTGGATTTGAATGATTATTATGACCCCACTGAATATTATATCCAAAATCCAACAAAATCTGACACCAGGAAATGGGTGAATTTGCATAAATTCATAATGGCCACCCATGACAACTTTTATTCTTAACAGAGCAACTAATGTCTCGTTCCGCGTGTGACCATAAATCACAGGATTTTAGTCCTAATGTTGTACAAGGTATATGGGCCATAACCTTAGGCTGGGCAGCTTATGTGCTTCAGATGTGCTAATTCCAATGATGTACTAAGTTAGTGTACAAGGCAGGGTGCACGATGCGAAGCTGACATTTTGCTAGAGCGCTATATACTAGCACTAACAGCCTAGATTTGGCACGTGTCTGTAGTAGACTTATGCTCATATACGATTAGTTGAAAAATCAGCTGTCTGCATTTGTTCATGTCACTTGCAATAAATGGCACTTTTCCCCAATCGAGGGAGCACTTTCTGCTCTGTGACATCAAATGCATGAGGTCTATTACAAATTTGTATATTACAGTACCTGTACATCCGTTTGTTTGGTTGAAATAAACAGCTGAGAGGAAGACACAATTCGTTTTAATGGTTCTACCCATCCCTAAGAAATAAACTAGCCGTGCGACATAGCAGGCTCTATGTAGGTTACTTAATGTATTTTAGCCGCAGAGTTTGACTGCACATCCCCTCCCTCTAATAGCCCAAATCATTCCCCCCATAAACCCGATACAAGTAACAAAACAGAAAGAGGTTACCAACATTCATTTCGTATCTTTTACGGTAATAGGCTACTACGATGATATTAAGCTTTTTTAACCCTGAGTATGTTGTCCAAAATCTGCGCCTACGATCTCTCCGAGTCCTTCAAGATTTCTTTTCAAGATACTATACTAGTACACATTACGGTGTGGGTGTTTCAGTTTCAGGGAAGCCAACTCGAACTTAAACTAAATGCCATCCAAAATTATCAAGGTGACATTCATTTCATAAAATAGTTTCAACGCATGTGTAAAATACTCTTAGTAGGCCCTGTTTAATACTTTCGAAAACTTTTCTTGCATAATTTTCCCGTAAGATTCTTTTTTCTACAGAGTTACTTCCTTTGCAGCTATGCTATCCTAACAAGTTTACATATGAATATTTATCGAACCTAACCTACAGTGTCTCGTGTTTCAAAGTAACACTGAGTGACAGGCAGTTACAGTTTAATGCATGGCTTGGAATTAGGTTGCTCTACGTGCAGCTGAACTAATGCGTGATCGTGATATATGAGACGTGAAGTTAATGTGGGGAATTTACAGAATAATCTGGAATTTTAATTCTTATGTTAGGCCTACAATATCTTACACTTTTATGTTAAGAAGAGTTTGATTTGGGTATTGCAGTTTGTAAGGGTTAGCAGTGAGTCGTGCCCAGCCTTAGTTAGAAAGTTACAAAACCATGGGAACCTATTTTCGGGTTTTGTGTTTTTAATGGTATGGACACTTTACCGGAAACAATCATTTTCCATGAAATCTGGAGTCCTGCAACAACGGGCTGTCGAGTGTAATTGGTAGACTGCATAATATGTGATAAAATAACCCCTCATTTTGCAGGAGTTTCACCTGAACACATTGCCAAATAAAGGGATGTAGACTAATATCATTTGTAAACTTCCATCACACCTACAACCACACTTTAATTCCACTTCCTACAATCAGGGCTGTTAGACAGGCTTATACCTAGCTATAGACCTAAAGATGTATTGCTCCTAACTACAAGGGTATTAAACCAATAGTCATAATGCATTGCCTCGAAAAATGTTCATAACATTTTGTACCTGAAGCTTACCCAAGTCAAAAGGCATTTATATTTCTAAAAGGCTTATCAGACCATGAAGGGAACTCATTTCACAATGCTCAGCAAATGTGATAGAAACCTGCAAAGGCTTGAAAAGTACAACCTCACATTTGAAGGAGGGGGTGGGGGGCAGGGTCTGTTGACCCATTGTTTGCACAAGGCAGTGGGGTTGCAAGATTTCCGCACATTTCTCATCAATTTTGCAACTTTTGAACTTGTGTGTGGGAATTTGCCCCACCCAGTGGGAAAAGTTTATTTTTTATGGTGCAAATAATCAAGATCCCACTCATTAAATTAAAATCTCCCAAAAAAATATGCTGGAAGGGGCAGATTCCCCTGCAAATTTTAAGACCTAGTGCCAACACTTGGTTGACACATTCAACGATCAGCTTTAAACTTGACTATTGTTCATTTTCTTCAGTTCAGAAGCAAAAACTTTAGACTGAACCCACCATACACTACCATAACCTTGCTGGGACAAAGCCCTGATCTCCTGACTGCTATTCATAGCTTCAAACCTTATTTATGCACTTGGCTGTATAACCAGCTTAGAAAAGTCACAAGGCTGCAATGCAGGTATTAAAAAGAAATAAGAGATCCACTGACAGCAAATAAACCCACCACACAGACCAATTTGACCGTTACTTACTGTTAAACCAAACCAATCGAGTCTCCTCTGAGTAGGTGAACATTCCTTTGTTTGGGTCAAAGACTGAATCCACTATGAGATGAAAGAACTCTTTCTGCAATCCTCCCATGTCCAGGCCCTGAAACAAGATCAAACTGCCAATGGCGTAACTGAAGATTCATAAAACCCTATCGAAAAGGTAAATAAATAGGCTGTTCATCAAATCTATTTTAGTTTCACTGACCTATTAAAATAGGATTACAAAAACTACATAGATAACATGAAATTTACCACTCAACAGACACTTCTTAACAAGTGTGCTGTACCTGTTCTCCACCACCAACAAATTTGATTTTGAGTGGTTTCTTTAAGTCCTTTCGTTTCAGCTGGATCTGAGCTAGGGCATCTTGCATTAAAGTTTCTCTTTTGACCTCCAACACCAAGTATGGACAAACTGCTGCTTTCAGGTTTTCTTGTAGGGTAGCAGGGAGATTGTCCTTCAGATGTTTCATGGCTTGATCAACTGTCTGTTGGAAACAAACTTTGTTGCTAGTAAATGCCATCCAAAGTCAAAACAGAAAATAAAGTGTCGTGGATATGCAACTTCATGCAAAGTACTTAAACATTTCCTGAACTAGAAATCAGAATGTTTACAATAAACTTAAGTGTAGAATGGTCTTTCTTCCACCATCTTTGACATGATCTGGATTTAACTGACTTTCATTCAGCAATTAAGAACTTACACTAATGTTACTTCCATGAAGGCATAAAGTAAATGCCTAAAGTAAAAAAAAAGCACTAGTTCAAGAGATTTCATCTATGCAAAATATTTGACTGACAAAAGGAACACCTGAAAAAGGCATATTGAGGTCAAGAGTGGACCATTGCTGAAAGAATGTGGCCAATCTATAGTGTGGATGTAGTAGCAAATGAACTGGAAGTAGCACACCTCTGCAAATTATGTAGGCACAGGAAGCCGGGGGGGGGGGGGTAGATGTAGGAGGCTCAAGCCCCAATCAAAAATGTGGGGTGGGAGCAAAAGTACACTTCTTACCCTCCCACAATTCAAGGACAAGAACCTCTACTTTTTCCCTTAGCAAAAAATGTCAAAAACTTTCAGTAATTTTCCTTAAAATATGCACATGTCACACCAAATTGCATCCAAGAACCATCAAATATTCAAAAATTTCCCAAAGGAAGTAAAAAGTGGCATTTTGAATTAAGTTTGCAAACAAAAGTCCATACTGTACTATATCCTTTGGTACTATACCTAGTAGCTCAAAATTTTGGTAGCCATGATAATTAAATTAACCAGAAAGCTAAAAGGCTTTTAGTGATATATTGTAACAAACATGAATCATCCACAGATCATCCACATGACAAGCATGAGGTCCCTCACAGCAATCCTACTTGAGATATCATGCTAAAAAGTTTTTGACCTTTTGACCTCTAATGACCCCAAATGACCTTTGGCCTCCACAAAAATCAATAAGGATCATCAACTCAATATGGGCAATCCACATGCTAAGTATGAGATCCCTCACTGTTATCCTTCTTGAGTAATTAGTCAGATGAGGTTTTACTCAGCTCCTTGAGATACAGTATAGTGTTTATGAGATTTTGACATTTTGACCTTTTGACCTCTGGTGACCTCAAATGACCTTTGATCTCAAAAAAAAAAATAATAGGGATCATCTTCTCAATATGGGCAATCTACATGCTAAGTATGAGATCCCTCACACATTGATGAGCCTGAGATGCAAAGAAAAATCACTGAACTATGCGAGTGGATACATAGCACACTAATGCCGAAAGCGCCAATCTGAGCGGGAAGTGTGAACCCCTACAGGTGGGGTCTAGGGGCCTGCCTCAGGGCCCTTGGTGCAACGCCCTGGCTGGGATCCAGGGGGTGGCTCCCTGGGAAGCTCCTGGGTTTTCCAGATTTGATAAGGCCCAAATGGACTAATTGTAGATCATATTTTGAAGAAACAGACTAATTACAAAAACAGCCTTTGCCTAAGCTTAACATAAGGTTCACAAAGTTGAGTCAAAATTACCTTGTCTTTTCCAAAACCTTTTTTTATACCAAGTAGCTTCTTGATTTCTATGATCCAGTGTCCAACATTATTTAGTGGCTCACTATTTAGTTTCAACACAATTCAACTGGAAGCATATTTTACAAGCCCTTAGCCTATCCCAAGTAGTCCAACTACTGTAGTACTGTAGCCCTTTAATAAGGTTATAGCTTATACATCAGAACATATGGCCAAGGCAAGTGACTGGGCTGTGTTCTGTTACGTAAAGCACACCCATGGGCCATGCCTTGCCTAGGCTAGGCCAAAACTAGAAAGGCCTAGGCCTAGGTTAGGTCTAACTTTTAGCTAGGCCTAGTACTGGCACTGCAACTTTTCACCCCAATCCCCAAAATGTTAGGCCTAACATTTGGACTGGAAGCTGTTCAAGGTTATCTTATCTGTTTGGTAGCCCTCTCTATGAGAGCACCATTTCCTAGCTCCTTGGGTAAAAATTTGTACCAGTTTGCCATGAACATCGATCTACAAATCCCAGAATGGCTTCCTTCCTCAGAGACCTATGACAGTATAGGCTCGATAGCAATGCACATACATAACAAACGATAGGATAGCGAAAGAAGGTAGGCAATGCCTCTAAGGCTCTAAGTTAGAGAGATATTGTACAGATTGCAAGCAGCTTAAAGCTTACAGAGATGCAGGGAAGGGTGCAGTTGGAGTATTTTGAACATTCCCTGTTAAAATCATACAATCTATGATTACCTTTGATGATTGTTCTGCATCTGGTCACAAAAATGCATTGTATCTACAGAATGTCCCAGTAAAAAGTACACTGGCTACAGTACACATACATCAGACCTGGTATACTGTACATCACATCCACACACACTTGCACTTAGACATTGGTATGTTGTGCCAATGGACGTAGGTACATGTATGCAGAAATTGCACTAAATCAGAGCATCATACTGTTTGCTTCCACTTTTACTTTCCACTTTCAAGCAGCACATACAGTATGACCTACAGTAGGAGACACGAAATGACAATTAGGAAAACGGGTGTCACAATTCAATATACTAGCTACATTTATTTCTATCTGAAGGGAGATATGAACAAAATACATGGGGAAATACACATTTTATTGAAGACATTGTGCTGTTCTACAGTAGTCTTATAATAAGTCTGTGTGCTGTTCCTTTTTTCTGCAAACAAATTTCGCAATTTTTTCGCGAAAATGAAAAGTGCGAATTTGCGGATGATAAACAAAAAAATCACAGAAATCCGCAAATTTGCGGAAAAAGCTCATGCCTACTCACAGTTACGCTTCTGGACATCGTGTTTGCAAGATTTTGACCTTTTGACCTCTGGTGACATCAAATGACCTTTGACCTTCACAAAAAATGATAGAGATCATCTACTCAATATTGGCAATCCACATGCCTAGTATGACATCCCTCTAAGTTATGCTTGCTGAGATAGTGTTAACAAGATTTTAGCCTTTTGACCTCTGGTGACCCCAAATGACCTTTCACCTCTACAAAAAATGATAGGCATCATCTACTTAATATGGGCAATCCACATGCTAAGTATGAGATCCCTCACAGTTACGCTTCTTGAGATATAGTGTTTACAAGATTTTGACCTTTTGACCTCTGGTGACCCCAAATGACCTTTGACCTACACCAAAAATAATAGGGATCATCTACTTAATATGGGCAATCCACATGCTAAGTATGAGATCCCTCACAGTTATGCTCCTTGAGATATTGTGTTAACAAGATTTTGACCTTTTGACCTCTGGTGACCTCAAACGATCTTTGACCTCCACCAAAAACAATAGGGATCATCTTCTCAATATGAGCCATGCACATGCCAAGTGTGAGACACCTTGAAGTTACACAACTTGAGATATCGTGTTTACAAGTAATTACCAAGGTGTTCACCATTTGACATCTGGTGACCCCAAATGACTTTGACCTTCACCAAAAACAATAGGGATCACCTACTCCACAAGGGGTATCTACATGTAAAATATGAGAACCATTGAGTTTACCGTTCTTGAGATAGTTTTTACAAGCCAAGCATCACATACATACATACAACATACATACATACATACATTTATACACACATACATACATACACACATACATACATACATACATACATACACGCATACACACACATACACACATACATACATACATACATACATACATACATACGTACATACACACATACATACATACATACATACATACATACATACATACATACATACATACATACACACACACGACATCACCATCGCATAGATTCCTCTGACTACGTCAAGGAATCAAAAACAGTACCTGTCTATGAAAAGACCTAGTTGATGTAGAAGTTCCACTTGAGTCTACCCATTGAAACAGACCAAATGTATGGTATAAGTCAAAGAATAATATTATTGTGGCACTCTCAGACCAGCATGTGTGGCTGTGTTCGAACCACACTTCAGGTATACAGCTGCTGAGTGACAAAAACCTCAAAAGAGTTGCCTCATTTTAACGGTAAAGTCTTCTTAATACTTGAATTCCTCACTTCTTTCATATACACTGTGTTACCAAGCAAAGGTTTTTAATGGCACAACAAGCAAACAGATTGTAGGATTTCAAATTCTCTCTGTTTTCAATTCTCAAAGTCAGTGTCTTAAACTGAATGCTCAAGGGACCATTGGATACATCCCTGAGTAACATTAAGAGTATGATAATGATTGAGGTGACTGCAAGATACAGGGAATTTGACCACATTTTTGTATAGTGACATAGCATAATAACAGTAACTGTGCTCCTGAGCATGCACAGCAGATCAATTTTGGGATTCTGTTATGAATGTTTTGTGTTTGTACTCATTGATAAACATTGGGAAAGTTTGTCTATATGCTTCTTCTGATAATCTATCTGAGAAAGTCTTATTACATGTACTTACGCTTCCTTCATTACTAGCAAAGGACGGCAGGCAGCAATGTCAAAAGCAACAGATTAATAGCCTCCTCCCCCAAGACACCCACATCCCATGTCCTCCTCTGACAAAATTAGGCTTATTGACACTGGTCAGTATGAATACTACTGTTAGCGCGAGTACAATATAACAGGAACCGGGTAATTGATCACTGTACCCATTGTGTACCCAGATACGTGATACTGACTTGAATAACAGCTCATTTCTGATGGGCACAGTCAGTGACTTCATAACAGAGGCTTGATATGTAAACCTGTGTATGGAGAGAGAGTAATCATCTCAAGGAGACTCAAACTGTCACTTTTTCATTTCAAAACAAAAATTACCTTTAAAGAAATGATAAAGAAGATAACCAATTAAAGAAACTAAATACTTTGTATGGTCCTGTAATTTTTTCAGATTGATTTTAGGACATTTTTTTACATTAAGAGTAAGCCACACTGTTAAGATTTTTCAAACACAAATGACAAATCAGAGGCCAGAAAGGAAATTATTCTCTTGCACATCCATACTGTCATGGCAGATTGGAATATAGTTTGCATTGTGGGTTAATTTTGTATTTACTGTATTTAATATTTTCATGTAGTCATGGATTGAAGATGGCCCATGAATCATTGCTCAGAGAAAATAAGACTGCAAAGAGAAACCGTGATTGGACTTTGACTGTACCATTGAAGAAAATGTGTGCGGGAATAGTAGCAGAAGAATTACTGGGTATGTTTACCAGATTGGGTATCCCAAAGCAGATGCTAACTGGACAAGCCACCCAGTTTATGTTAGTAGTAATGAAGCAGATCAGTCGCTTATTAATATCAATGAGGCAGTTGACAACAACACCATATCACGTGATCACATATGTATACGTGAATAACCTACAAAAACGCCTAGAAGAAACTTGCAAATTGGCAGGGAAGAAAATACTGAAGGCAAGTGCAAGGTACAAGAGACAGTACAACAAGAAGGCAAGAAATCGAACACTCACTGACGGTGATGAAGTATTATTGCTACTACCCACTGATAAAAAGAAGTTAATCATACAGTGGAAAGGACGATATAGTCGTAAAGAAGGTCAACCCTCTGAACTACCTGCTCGACCTTGGAAAGATGAAACAAACATTTCACAGTATTCTTCTGAAGAAATATGTTCAAAGAGAAGAAAACCCACATTCAGATGACAGAGTGCAAGCTTGTGGAATATTGGAAGTAGTAACCGTGGCAGTTGTAGAAGATGAGGTAAAATGCGATAACAGTGACATGTTATTGCCATTGACAAATGAGGATTTAATATGCCTTCCGCCTATTGAAGCAAAGGAAACTACTGATAATGTCAATGTCAGTGAGAACTTTAAATGATAGAAAGGAGAAGTGAGTAGAATCTTGAAAAACTGTAAGGATGTCTTAACAGATGTACCAGGCAGAACGAATTTGGCACACATGTGATCGAACTGACCGATACTAAGCCAGTGCATTGCAAACCTTATCCAGCACAAGATGCTCTCAGAGAGGATGTTCAAAAAGAGGTGGACACAATGTTAAAAGTGAGGATAATCCAATCAAGTGAAAGTCCTTATGCATGCCCATTGACCATGGTGGTGAAGAAAGACGGTACCTATCATTGCTGCTGTGATACCCGTAAACTAAAATACCAAGACAGAGGTCAACCCGGAACCCATTCCAGACCAAGAAGAAATTTTTGCTCAACTGTCTAAGGATCACATCTTCTCAAAGACTGACCTCAGCAAGGGATATTGGCAAATTCCGATGCATAAAGAGTCTCCCAAGTACACCGGGTTTGTAACAAACCAAGGACATAATAAATTTCTGGTGATGCCATTCGGTCTTGTAAACAGTGCCGCCACCTTTTGTCGAGTAATGCGGATTCTACTCAAGGGATTACTGCATGTGCATAACTATATAGATGACATTTTAGTCCATACACCATCTTGGGAAGAACATGACAAAGTATTGAAGGAAGTGTTCAAGCGGTTGAGGAAAGCTAACCTGGCAGCCCCGCCTACTAAATGCTTCATTGGATATGAGGAAATAGAGTTCTTGGGGCATACCACTGGGGGAGGAATTCTGAAACCGCGACCTGAGAAGATTGAATCATTTAACCAGAAAGCCAAAAGGCTTAGTGATTCCCAGCCTTTGTAAAATATGTTTTGTGAACTGTGGTTTGCAAATTGGCAAGAGCCAAACAGACACAATACATTCACTCAACATGTGAACTACTTTTTGTTCGGACAAATTCTTTTATTTCTTTGTACTGAAATCTTGTTTAGAATTTTTCTTGATACTGTGAACAAGTGAGCCTACGTGTCAACTCGGCCCCATGCCAACTTGCCGCCATGCCAACTCGCCCAAGCCAACTCGCCCTATACCAGCTCGGCCCTATGACAACTCAGCACCATGCCAACTCTCCCCCATGCCAAATCGCCCTATACCAACTCAGCACCATGCCAACTTGCCCCCTGCCAACTTGCCCCTATGACAACTCAGCACCATGCCAACTCACCCCATGCCAAATCGCCCTATACCAACCCGCCCTTTGACAACTCAGCACCATGCCAACTCGCCTCGCCCCCATACCAACTTGCCCCTGTGACAACTCAGCACCATGCCAACTGGCCCCCATGCCAACTCGTCCCCATGCCAACTCCCCCCAACCCATCCCCATGCCAACTTGTCCCGATGCCAACTTGCCCCCATGCCAACTCGCCATTATGACAACGTGCCACATGCCAACTCACCCCTATGACAACTCAGCACCATGCCAACTCGCCCTATACCAACTCAGCAGCATACCAACTCAGCACCATGCCAACTCGCCATATACAAACTCACCTCCATGCCAAACTCAGCCCCATGCCAAGACATACTGTTAACATTTTAAAAAGTTTTCAGATTTTGACCCATGGTGACCTCAAATGACCTTTGACCTCCACCAAAAACAATAGGTTTCCTCTGCTCAACATGACAAATCTATGTACAAAATATGAAAAGTATCCGTCATTCCTCTCTTAAGATATCTTGTTTACAAGCCATTTACAATGTCTTTTCAGCTTTTGACCTCCGGTGACCTCAAATGACCTTTGGCCTCCACCAAAAACAATTAAATTCTTCCACTCAACATGACAAATCTATATACCAAATATGAAAGTGTTGGTCATTGCTACCTCAAGATATCGTGTTTACAAGGTTTTCGGCTTTTGACCTCTGGTGACCTCAAATGA
>WURT03023362.1:0-15695 GCA_009936505.3 Holothuria glaberrima | reverse complement strand
GTTGTTGGTTTTATAAAGAGAACTAAGTTACTGATCATTTGGATCAGACACCATTGAGCGTGCATGGACGTAAGGTCACTTCTAACTGGTAACAGTGCTCGATACCGAAGTAGAGCTATTACAAATAGAATACACACAATTACAGTGTTTTTGCAACTCTGAGTTTCACGCACTTTGTGAGGCGATCATCAGGCAAATTACTGTAAAGAAACTCCTAGCACAGTTCATCACTACAGGAGCTATCGCTTTCCTAACGCACAGCTCGGTGGTTTTCCTTTGTATACGTTGCTGTGTCTACACGTGGAGACGAGCTCTGTTCTTTTGTTAAGTTTGTTTCCAGCGGAGCGGATAATATCTAGTTTCCCTTTGATGCACAGGTTGCAAAGGCCCGAGTGCCGTTTGCTCGTTTTTGATTTTCTTTGTATTTCTCATTTGATTGAGTAGTCTTAGAAATAAGCTTAAATAGCTTAAGACCGACTGCATAGCCAAGTGGTAAGAGCATTCGACTTGCAGCCGGGATGTCGGGGTTTCTAATCCTCGCCGGGTCATACCAAAGACTTTCAAAATGAAACCTACTGCCATTGTGCTTGGTGCTCAGCATAAACAATGAAGTAGGGAAAACAAGCCAGTGAGCCACAACTGGAAAAAAGGCTGTGGCCGGCCCGACTTAAACCAATTGGTTAGAAACTGAGCAGTAAAACCTAATCTAACTAACTTACTTACGCTCACGCTTAGCTAACGGAAAAAGCATATTAGTCAAATGTAAAACAATAAGTTTAACTAAAATATCGCACTAAAGATACTTATTAACAAAAGCTACACTTGTGTTACCATGGGTAGTTGCTTAGTGTATTAACATATTTGTAAGTTTAAGGCGCTACTATGTAGGCAACCTTAACCAAAGGCTCGACGATTAACCTTCCCGGAGGCAATCCCACCAGTACAAGCAGCTGTAAAGGCGTCCCCGATGACAATTTACCGTACTTCACAAGTAACCATTTAACGTCTGGGTGGGGCGGGGCAATTGTGAGGGTTCTGCTCAATGACACAAATAAAGACCAAATAAGGGTCGAGCCAGCAAGTTGTTGGATCGCAAGCCCAATATTTTAACCAACGTGTCACCAAGCTGTATTATTGATACGATTTACAAATCGCGCGACGAGTGATGTCATCTTGTGGATAGTCTAGAGCCCATATCTTGCACACTTACCTATAGGAGGGGAATTATCTGTCAGGATAAAGAATCGTAGTTCAAAGATAAGTGCGCTGCTGCAGGAAAGGCGATCTCGTAGTAGTCTTATTTAGTGTTAATGGCTGGTTAATACATGGTAAACACGTTAATATATCTACTGCACACTTGCTTTATCTTGTGCTTGTACATGTACTTAAAGTGTTTGCCTCAATTTCACACCACTTTGCTTGGGACAATGCAATATTTTAATATGCCGAACTTATGACGTTAAGCTGTAGTCATGGTAACATATCAAACGGAATTGAATCTATTCATAACAGTAGTCAAGAAGACAAATTTATTATTGATTAGCAATTCATTAGATTTATCAAGTAAGAACAAGTTTGTGCCCCTTACACTTTATAAAAGTGGAACGTGCTTGTCTCTCCAGCGGCAAAAAGTGCGTAGAATAATTAATGTTCTTAGTTCGACGTAGCGTCTATTCAAACGTAGATCAGAATTTGTTAAAAATGATCATTTATGGGGAGTTTTCTTTGTTTGCAGGGTCTTCTGTGAAAAATAATGCTCTGTAGATGTTGTGATGTTTGTATTTCATCTCAGAACATTCTAGAGGGCGAAGTGCACCATAAATTCTTATTGTCACTACTTTTTGGTATCTCGTATTGCATAAGATGCAGACAATTAACAGGACACTAAGATAAGAAAAGTTTGAACGTGTAGGTTAACATAACTTACAATCGCTATAGATTTATCAGTATGTAAATGACTTTATTTATGGATATCACATGATTGAAAATGCAAATGTCGGCGGTCGCTTCCGGAAAAACCAACAGTAATACATTTTCCCATTCCTTTAGCCTAAAAGGCTTGCCAAGCCACAACAAGGAAACTATTTCTCAAAACATTGGGAAGGATAAATAACCTATTAAAGACATTCCGATGAATATTGTAAATTATGTGAGTGCAGAGGAAAGGCAAAGTTAGAGGAGGGGATTCACGAAAATGAGTAAAATGAAACTCGAGTTAAATGAAAAAGAGACGACGTAAGCATAATGTAGAACTGTGAATTACGTAGATCCATGCGGCAAGGAACTCGTGGAAGCAGTGCAGTGAACTGTTTTGACGGTCTATGACAAACTGATTCCTTCAAAGTTGCAGCCTCAGCTACTTCGCATTTTCACTGCAAGAAAGGGTGCTGCTTTTCAAATTCCGGCAATTTTGAAGAGATTCAACTTAAATGTTTTAAGAATTTAGATTTGTTGTTGGCACGTTTATTCAGTTGCCTCCTAGTCTACAAAAAAACTATTCAATTGGCAAGCAACTGTTTAACCCGGACAATAGCGTCCAGTGCTATGGAGTAAAAACCTACAGACCCGTCTCATAAAAGATGCATGTTCCCCCGATCTACAAAGATTATTTAAAGAATATGCGAAGATCTCATTGCCTTCAAAGGAAAGTATAGACTATACGTAGTCTCCTAAACGCCCATAACCCAAAGGAACGGCGAAAGATCCCCCAAAGTACAGCGGAAACCTCTATGATAGACAACCATCAAATGAGATAATTGTGTGATATAAAGGGTCATGACACACAATACAACCCCGAGAAAATACTTGCGTACCGAAACTCTCACATCTACAAAAAGAGTTTGAAAGAGATTTCGCTACGATATGCAAATTTAAATGCATTTTCTCAACTTACTGCTTATGGGGAACTACTCACGTGAGAAAAATAACAGCGCCACGAACTACGTGAAATATGCTAAGCAACGAACCCTCTGAACTGAGTAACTCGAAGCATTTAACTGTGATTTTAAGAATGATCTGCAATTATTTAGATTAGTTTCCTGACAACCTCTCAACGCCTACAAAAAGGCCAAAATCTAAAAGATTGCCTTGTTTCATCAAGGTTGGAGAGCTACGGGAACACTAGCACAGGCCTACCAGGCAATCCCCGAGATACATAGTAGGTAGCAAAATCCTCTCATCCTTCAAAAGGATAACAAAGGAAAAGAAAAATTTGCTACTTAGTACTGCAGAACTGAAAGCATTAATTCTCTAAACACTGCAAAAATGAGAGTTCAACTTACATGGAGGAAAACAACAGCGCCACCAATTTATGGTTTATGCTAAATAACAAACTCTCCTCACCCGAGTGACTCGTCTTTGTCTACATATTTTCTCCGAAAATTTCACCCTGCCTACCAGAAGGCAAAAATCTAAAAGATATCCTTGTAAACCAGGATTTGAGAATACCGGAAAAATAGAGAGGTACTATTGGATACTTTTTATTGCTCTACTGAAAGCAAGAATATTTAAACCCATGCCGCGAATGACGGGTTGCTACTGATGAAGTGGCTGCCACATCAAATATGAGCGAGACAACAGAAACCGGTCTAGCTTGGTCGTAAGAACCAGCCTTTAAAATATTCATCCACGGTAAAATGAAAAAGCCATTAAATCTTTCACATGAAATCACGCACGATGATTTCGGGCCTTACCTAAAAAATGTGCGAGGTTCACCGACAGAGTGTTACGCCAGATAGTGCACCGCCTACCCTTTTTGACTTGATATCAACTGAGCTTGATGGTATCAGTACAGTACCGCACCAGATCTCAGATTATTATGTGAAAGAAAATTTGCCGGGAGTATCACACGTCAATACTACTATCAGAAATTGTGTAGAAATACACAAAGGTAGGTTCAATTTATCAAGAAAATATAACAACTTAAGCTACGATTTTGATCATCATCATAGAAATAATTTTGAAATGATTATTTGAGCCATGTCTACTCTGCTTTTAACGTTTTTCTAATAACCTCGAATTTGCAATAAGTAGCACAATTTCGATTAAGAGAAAGTCCCTATTATGAAACGTTCTTGACAAATAAACTAGACAATTGGGCGAATATCATTGATAAAGTGTGTTTTGTAGATTCGTCTGTTTTCAGTCTGTGAACTCATATCTTTGTAAGCCATTTGATTCGGATAAGATCGATATTCTAATCCAAATGTGAAGAACATACCTTTTTTAATTACGTTGCACAATAGTTACGTCATATCCCATCACATTACATGACATCGCATCACATCGGGGTTGATGTTCCTGGCCAGAGTGAATTTCAGGGCTCAGGGAGTGAGAGGTGGTCATTAGCTGACTTATAAATGGTGTGTTTGTGTTATCCTTTAAAACAATCATACGTTGGTGCGTTTACAACATTTATAGGCAGGTGTGTCACTACCGGGGTGTATGAGGGGGCTTCACCACCAGAAATTTTCAAAGTGTCGTCCAACAGGAAAAAATCCACTTGAGTTTGCACAGAAAATAATACATCCCCCAGCCCTTCGCGAGAAAATCACAGCTACCCCACCGATAGGTCGACAGTAGTAAAATTTGTCCTGGTTTCAACTGACTCAAATCGTGAAGTTGGTCGTGTTTGCATTTGCTGTAGCCTGTACATTTGAAAGTGCACTTTCACTTTGCACTCAGATGTTTGCAAAAAGGCTCGATTTTTATGTTAATGCAGTGCATAAAAACATTCTAAAATGACCTTTGAAGTGCTATGCATGGATACCCTTCAGCGCATCCTTCAAATGGTCTAGTTGTTCAATCAAGAAGGACGGAGCATGCCTTGGACTATTGCGAAATTGCGTGCTACTTTTGTGATCCTGGCAACGGCTTAAACTTCCTGCGTCATAAAAAAGTCGAATGACCGTTAGTTCTGTCCATTATGACACGAAAGGGCAAGCTGCAATATTTTAAGGTCTAAATAGGACGTTTGTAGTGCTATTCGTACATAGGTAATAGCATGTAAAATGAAGGAAACAACCAAAATATCCGTTAAAGTGAAATTTTTCGGCGCACTCGGCGCGTTTTCATCTTCTACTCTTGTTGTCTTCCCATACTTTCACATCAAACAAAGTTTAATTATTGCAAAGTTCCACTGAAACGCTACTACACAACACCCTCTCCATCATCGATCCCGCTGGATCTTGAAGAAATAGACCGGCGGTTAGTCCAAATTACGCTGTTTTGACAAGATAGAGACAGACTGAGATTCCCTGGTCTGATGCCAACAATTATTTAAATATTCCAGAACTTAAGATGGCTATGCTCCCTAGTATCCTACACAGGGATAAGTTCCTAAAGTAATCCCTATAGAGGGCAACTGTGCCCACGATGGAAAGAATCGTATGCCCCTTCCACAGTAGTACTACCTCGGAGCTAGTACTTCCATGTCGAAGTCGACTTTGTTGAAAACTGCTACTCCGAGGTAAAATTGAGAATGCCACGTTCAATTGCTGGTCTTTTCTGGCTTCTGTTGTCCACCCGTTTTATTTAAAGCTTTCATAGTGACTTATTTTGTTTTTACAAAGATTGCATTCAAACGAGGATTATGGTTTAACCTTTCTTGACAAAGGAATTTCGTCATTTTGAAGGGAAAGAGACCTTTTTTGTCCTGAAAATGTCCAGCGTCCCCTCACTCATCGATGCTTACGGATCTCCCTGTTTGTAGTCAGGGAAATCAATTGTTTGATGAGTAAAACACATGAACAAAAAAAAATTAAACACTCGAAGACAAAACGTGACGACTTGGTGATGGTTTGCGACTGGAATGATACTTTTGTAATGTCGTTCTAAACTAGAACATTTTCATAAAATTCTGTATAAACTCTTTTCGCTAGTATGGATATTTAATTTAATTGGTATTTGGTATATCAATTGTCAGAAAAAAAAAACATCGACTACGCAGTGTGGGCTGTAAGCTTTATCCATTGTCCACTTATACCCCTAACGTCTCCAAATACTTAACGCCTACCTCGTAAATAATGGACAAATTACTTGAATACCCACTGAAATATATGATCCTAAAACGGATGGTTAATAAATATTCAAAACTAAGAAACAGCGGGTCCCATTTAGGCATGCTGTAATCAGGTTCCAATGTGGCATGATGACTTCTAGAATACACACGATAATATATGAAACACATTCACTCAATGAAAAATAGCATGAAAAATCACATAGTATATCAGTTATTAAATTATGGTTATTGAGTTTTCGTCCAAACCCCTTTTTTTTTTAGTTTGCTTTGGTGGACTTTTGTTCCGTTAGCCTTAAATAGGGCCCAAGCATCCGTAAAACACAGGAAGAAAACATCCAAAGCTTAATAGAGAAAGTGATATTCTTCAGCTTTTTGTAAACAGTTGCCGTCCAAATAAAGTCGCAGACGATCGCAATTAAAAGCATGCTCTCAGGTTTGTTAGGAATCACGCAATAGTGAAAGATGGTCAACAGGAATAGCGTAGTATCCATTAGACTATGTCGATTGATATACAGCCGGTTTGTTCACCCCTTTTACTTGAGATGTTCACCCTGGGTTGCTTGACACACATTCAGAGCAGACTTGCAAAGGGCGATACTACCAGGTATCACTTCAAATACAAAGTTGCAAGTTGCATCCAATGCCAGGAAAAGGTACATCATATGTTTGAAGTCACAATTTTTATCTTCACTTAGAAAATTTCGTACCGTTATGGAGACAAAGTGTTTCCAAGCTTAGTAGTCTATTGTCGATAGGTACATACATATTTGCATTGAACAGATGTTTCAGATTTGTTTCATGCTGGTGATTCTGGAAATCTGTGTTTTTTATTTGAATCTATAAATAATGTCAATTCAGGATTTCCAAGTACCGAATTGCAGGTAATTACAAAGTTGTAAGCTGTAAAATACTGTCAAGATGCGAGTTTTTTCACTTAAAACGGAAACGTTAAACCCATGGTCTAGCGTAGCTTATCGCAAGGAAATTGGAGAATTTTTTTTTTGCCTTGATGACCCTGCCAAGAGACACCAATTTTAAAACTTTCTCGAGGACAACAAAAGGACGATCATAACTGCATTTCTCCTAGACCTAGTTGTCACCTGAAAAAAGATAGTTGTATGTGGCTTTACCAAATTCGACATACGCAGGTACAGCCGTCATGCAGTCACCACGGTTTCCGAAGATGATGACGCAGGTTCCAATGGAAGAGTATATCAAACGTGTTCCTTAAACCAAAGTGAATTTCCTGGAAGGAGCGTCCCTTATTTCAGTCCACCTCTTTTCTACCCGCAGTAGTTGAATCAGTGTAATATTGGTACGTACAATTTACACTTTATGTTCGCACCTTGACTAAAACATATTTCACCTTGGTATATATTTACCAATCATAAATTACGTAATAATGAAGTTGATAAAAATGTGAACGAGTTCCCGTAATTCTGATACTGGTATGGCAAGCGAAATGCTAATTCGAAAAACATGGATTATCCACCGAAAAACCAAGTTTATCGATCGATCGAAAAACTCAGATTTCCAAATGAAAATCCATGTTTTTCTCTGAAAAACCATGTTTTTCGGGCCGATAATCCAAAATTATTGCCGATAAACTTAGATTGTCACCGATAAACCTGTGTTTACCGACCGATAAACATGGTTTATCGCCGATAAACTTGGATTCTCGACCGACAAACATGGTATATCGCCGATAAACGTGGATTGTCGCCGGTAAAACATGCTTATTGCTCGAAAAACCTTGTTTATCGTCGAAAATTCATGTTTTTGCGACCGATAAACACGGTTTATCAGTGATAATCCAAGTTAATTGACCGATAAACATGGTTAATCGGTGATAAACTTGGATTATCACCGTTAAACATGGATTTTCATTGAAAAAAATACATTCGATGCGATATCGAAACAGCGGGAATCTTGTTTCAGGATAGCACAGCGTGGGTGTTGCTACTGTGTAGTTCCAGACGTGCATAAAGTGCGTATTGGGAAGTTATATTATTACGCGATAAGCCAAGTTTTTAGTCGATAATCCAAGTTTATCGTTGAAAATCTAAGTTTATAGGCAAAAAACCGGGTTTACCACCGAAAAACACGGTTTATCGGTCGAAAAACCAAGATTTTTGCTATAAACTTGGATTATCGATAGATAATCCAAGTTTGTCTGCGATAATCCAAGTTTTTCAACTGAAAGTCCTAGTTTATTGGCGATAATCCAGGTTTTTCAACCGATCAATCAAGTTTATCGCTGAAAATCCATGTTTTTTTCCCGATAAACTTGGAATATCAATCGATAATCCATGTTTATCGGTTGATAATCCCAGTTTATTGGTGATAAACCATGTTTATCATCGATAAACTTGGATTATCGATCGAAATCTCAATATTGTAACCAATGAACTATGTTTATCGTTGAAAATCCATGTTTTTCTACAGATAAACATAGTTTATCGCCCATAAACTTGGTTTATCACTGATAAACCATGTTTATCGGTCGAAAAACCATGTTTTACGACCGAAAGTCCAAGTTTTTGACGACAATCTTGAATAATCGGCCGAAAAACATTTCGGTCGATAAACCATGTTTTTCGGTCGATAAACATGGTTTTTTGGTCGATAAACATGGTTTTTTGGTCGATAAACATGGTTTTCCGGTCGATAATCCATGTATTTTTAATTATTGAGCATTTAGCTTGACATATACTGGACGGCAATTTCTGGCATGCTCGCCACATTTGCAATTGATCCATGCAACATGACAGGCGTTGTTTGTTGTATCCTGTACATTATTTTCTAGCCTCGTAAAGTCAGTCTGTTCAAATAATACCCACAGCGTAACCATTCCGAGTAGTGGCAAAAGACCTGGCCAACTGTAACTTCTCATTATTAAATGTGCAATGCTCCAAGTGATTACTTCAATATTACCCCCTAGTTGACCAACTGTAACTGCTACCAGTGGCGGCACCAGGATTTCAAAAGTTGGGGAGGGGAGAGCCAAAAATAAGAGGGTGACAAGTGATGTTCGTAAGCATTGTTACTATTGGCTATATACCTTTTTCAGTGGCTCCCCATGGAGTCTGTGTATTGTGGTGGCGGGGGCTACAGAACATTTTATCAAACTTCCACGTCAGCAAAATCAGTGACGTTAGCAATGATTTTGTACATGCGCATCTGCCACAGTTTGCATATTTGGGGCGAATCCTTTGTCAGATCATACAGGTACCTTCCTTGAGGAGGGTATAAGTGTGTCCATTTCCCTTGGATACACTTCAATTCATTTACGGTGGCTTAGATGCAAAATGATTCTATATTATGGTGATTTTTTTTCGAACGAATCATATGCTGAATAATTTTCATAATGGTTATGAGGTATGGAGAGCAAACCGTGACGATACGCGCACGAAGCCTAACTAAATTTTGCATTTAAAATTATTTCCACGGCAAAAGTTGCAAACCGATGCCCTTTCGACTAACTAACTAAGGTACTAGTATCTGCCAATCAGAACGCGAATTTTCTGCCTGGTAAACCGCAAAAGCTTTAAGGTTTTATTCAAGTCTTCCACTATTTTCCCTGCTTCGCTTTCCTGTTATACAGTGCTCCGCCATTTTTAATCCTATACACACAAACCTTTATTGAAAACCATCAACGAGTAGTCATTTGAATACATTTGAGAAGGTATTACGAGATAATAAGCACAGCAAGAAGTATAGCTGCAAGTGCGAAGCGAAGGAAAAAACTGCAAGTGTGCGGAAGGATTTGAGAACATTTTGATAGTTTCGGAACTATTTCCTAAGGAACATGACCAAAATGGACCCATGATCCCACCACCACCACCGTCACTAAGCTTTGTACAGGAGTGGGTTGTTGAGAATGGGGCGGCAAAGGCATGACTAGAGGCTTATACCTTTCACACCCCCCCCCCAACCGGACCACTGGCTGTTGCGAATCCCAATTTGCCTTTTTGATATTCCATTTGTATATTTGATTCAATAATCTTGATTAGAATTAGGGTTGGGCGAAAAAGATATAATATATATATATATATATATATTGCGATGTGCGACATGAAGTACTCCTTATCACGATATCACGATATAAAAATAAATCATGTGGTTCAAAACATGTGTCTCTTCGACTCTTATTACTACTTTCTTTGTATTACAGTACCGTTAACGTACAAATGTGTAGTTGGTATGTGTTATATGTAGCTTAGTCTACAAATACAGTGTTTCGAAGTGAAAGTAAGTAAAAGCTTCATTGCTTGATCGATGGATCAAAAGGGTAGCTTTGACTTTTTCAATTTCAATTTAGAAGATGAAACTGTTCATAAAGTTAAGTATTCATTCATCGGTTTCATCCTTATTTAGAAAATTAGATGTAACATTTTTAGGCATATTTCAGGCACATTTAGCCCGGTCTACAAGAAGTTAACGATTGTGACGATATATCGATATATAACGAAAATGTTGGCGATATATTGCGATTTATTTATATCGATTTTTTTTTATATAGCCCAGCCCTAATCAAGAAGGCCTCGTCAGAAAATGTGAGGATTGCTTTACCTCTTTAGGTCGTTATAAGCTTCAACTTAAACCTTTACTTTCACTATCGTCATAAGAGCGTCGTCCCATTTGTAAAATCTAGTGTAATTCAAAACTTCATATGTGCCAACTTAGCTATTAAAAACATATTTGTTTTCCGTGTGGGTATGTAATCATACTCCTTAAATAAACGTCGTATGTTAAGAGACCGCAGTCACACTGCATGCTTTGTTTTGAAGTTAAACACTCACCTTTCGTTTCTGGAAGTTTCTGCGACGATAATGAATGATGAGCGTAAATGACATTTAAAAAGAAAAGAGCTCACCAGGAATATTGGTCATTTGAAACAGTGGTGAACTAGATGTAGTATGGAGATGATATGTGGTCGAATAGGCCTACTGCTTTTGCTTTCTTTTCTTCTAATATTCCTGTTTGTAAGTATGTGTTCATGCGAACAATATAAGAGGCACAATGTAAAAGGTAAGTATTTTTTCTACTCATTATTATCGTTTGTACCGTGTTTCTGTAACTTCTCTTGTATACTCAAATGCGGGACATGGTCAGTTCACAACAAAATCATTGTCGCAGAACATTGATTTACACCGGAGATTTCCCTTCTTTGATAGGCTCTATACATACGTGAAACATTTTGAAAACATTTAATTGAAGTGTAAAGTGACCAGGGTGACCCTTCTTCTCCGCATTTTTTGCTCCATAAGTTAACTGTCAATAATATTGCTTTTGTGTGTGTATTGTGATACGAAATTTATGGTTGAAAACGTTACACTGAACTTCAGTATGTTTTTGTGACGTTACATTTTGTGTGAGTACTAGCATTCTTGTCATATTCTTTTAAACACCCATACAAAGTAAAACTTGGGACAGGTGTGGCAATTTACTGCAATTATTCTGACGTAGCCTTTCTCCAATGCGTTAGTTTACATTTGAAAATCAGATAGAAGGCATTTTGCGTACCCATAACAGCTTTTTTTGACGGGAGAAATGTTTCATTTCTTTTGTCTTGATTCATGTTATACCTAATTATGTGTTGGCACCAGAAGCGTGTGGCAAGCACGGGGTATGCATTTGCACCAATGGCCATTCAGGGATGGATGTAGACTGCAAAACCAAGAATCTAAACGACGTTCCTGCTGATATACCGTTTAACACAACAGTATTGTAAGTATTGATATAAACATTTGTACGAAATGAAAATTCAACAGCTAAGCAAAGTGAAAGGTATAATGTCACTTTACGTTCATATACAGTTGTTGCATACCAAGTTAAGAGGGAAACACATTTCTATCAGTGAAAGGGAAAGTTTTAAAAGTCATAAATTCTAATTTCAACCACAATATCATACCATTGGGACACTGCAAGACAAAAAGCTTAATGATTCACCCTTTGCCACATATTTTGCACATCGCCAAAAGCTCCAAACTGGAAACTTTTTTTTAAATTAAATAAATGTTCGTTTGTGATAAGTGTGGGAAAAGAACTAGTGCACTGACTTAAAAAGCATGTAAAGGACAACGTTTTGCACAACAGACGCAGTAAAATGGCGCCAAAATGGTAACAGTGATGTTTGTATGCTGGTTTCTAGATAAAATTTGAAGGAAATGTTTATCATAGAAATTACATCCCCGAGTGTTTTGTTATTGGATATAAAACGACCTTTCATAGTGTGTACACATTGCTTTACCACCCTTTAACAAAAGTTAATTCCCTTTTAGAGGAAGGTTAACCCTAAGAAGTGATCCTTGCAGGGTGCATGGAACACAAGTCAGTTCCTCCAAAGAGATGAACACGACCGCAGCTTAATGAAGCCCTGTTTAAATAAAAAAAATGTGAAATCGTTAATTTCCCAGGCAAGTTTCACAGGTGCTATCCAAGTATGTGACGTAAGCTATCGAAAGAGATCAATCCAGGCTTTGTTCATATAAGTGATAATTGAGCAACTGAAACGTTTGTTTTTATCAATTTTATAGCCATGAGCGGGGCAGGGGGAATTCCCCCTCCCCAATTATTTTGCACTACATTCCTGCAACCAAATAATTTCGAGCAATGTGCCTAAATAGAGACAGGAAGAGTTTTCTTTGACAAAAGAAAGCAAATATAGAAAAATTTGATAAATATGACCAGCTTGACAATTAATGCATTTGGCCAGTTGGTAGGAACTTAAATGAAACAGAAGCAAGATATTATGGGGCCCTGGTCTAACCAAACATAGTTCAACCGCATGCATACAGTGTCATCACATAGGTATCACAGTCCGTACAGTGTATATTGTAAATACTGCTGCACGCTGCAGTAGACTTCTGTACAATAAGAGCTTAAAAAAGTTTTCGGAGTAGACACATATTCATTTATTTTGTTTGCCCCCTCCCCCTGACAAGGAAGTTGTGCTAACGCCACTGTTCTTGTTTGCATAAGTGGGCTCTCCATAAGCTGTTTAGGTCATACTAATTAGGATACCATTTTAAATATTTATCAAGAGGGCCAATTAAGAAGTAAACAATTAACTTTCACCATAGTTAACACTCGTGGAAACGGCCGAGAAACTTTTGAGCGCAGTTAAATGATGCTCTTTCAGCAACACTTTTATCATTTTATGATATTTTAGTTTCATTAACGTGACATTCATGTATGTTTGTGTATGTCGTTTACACCTCGAAAGAACAAGCATATGTATTATGTTTGTCTATCTAGCATTGTTACTGCAGTGCAGTTGTACGATAGACAATTCGAAGAGTAGGTAGAGAAAAACGCTCTAGTAATTGGAGTGCCGGAAAATATTCCCTCGCCAGTCCAAATGTTGCTTTTTTGTTGGCCAAGAAAGTATGCGTGTTCACAATGTGAGCTAAACTGCTCCTGCTGCAGATGAAATGGCGGTCATTAAAATAGCGTATCTGCTTTTCGTTATGGACAAAATATTCTTTTTAAATAAGGCTTTTCCAGATGGAAGGAGAGATTCTAAAATATTTATTGAGACATCAACATAGAACAGGTCATCTTTAAAATCAGAAATTTTTTTAATTTCATTCTGTTAGTGTTGTCGAGTTTTTGTTTCGAGTGAATATTTTCCAGCAGACACTTCGTAAGAGAGAAGATTTTTTAACCGTTAGATAAAGATACATTTCCTTCTAAAGTCCTGTTTCCAGACACTATCGGCCGTCAAGTTCCCATTTCCAACAACTGCCTCTATAATCTCCCGATTTTTTAAAAATCCCAAGACAAAGCATGGGAACAGTACTCCCCACATCCCTTTCTTTGTGTCCCGCATGTGATGTAAAAGAAACCAGTGTCTTTGTTGTTCAGTTTCAGTTGAGTTTTCTTTCAAAGCTACCGTTGCCTTTGTCACTTGTTTAATGTCTTTCACGTTGTTCAAAGGGAACGGTTTTTTTTAAATGTCTTGAAATAAACAATCGTTTTACTCCTTTCATGATCAGATGAGTCATTTTGTTATTTCGCTCACAGGAAACTTTCAGGAAATAACATCCAAATTCTTCAGCCAAGGAGTTTTGAAAATCTTACAAGCTTAGCAAAGTTGTGAGTGCACGTTGTCTTTTAAACAGCAAATGATCTTCACCATTTTTGGGATGTAACTGAAGATTGTGACATAGGTGATTTGGAAAACTTCGGTGCCTTATCAGTTATATTTTTTATCCTTTGTTACATTGATGGGAGATGAGAGAAGACATAGTCTGAGAGGGCGTTCTTTATTCGGAAAACAGGGATACAATTTACGCTTTGAAAGTACCAAGAAATTCCATAAAGCGACACACGTTTATTAAAAGTTTTCACACATCACATACCCTACATTAAAATTTACTCATCTCAAAAGAATTTCATAACTTTCTCAGACACTTTACTCGAAATTGGAGATTTTCAAGCCACAAAAAGCAGGATGGGTTTGAACGTTTATGGTATGGTTTTAATGCCTTGTACTAGCAGAGTCTGAGCCACCCACAGGCCGTCCATGACCTAAATGTTGGACAGAGACTGTTCTTAGGAGTGATAGTTAGTGTTGTATTTAAGCACGGACAAGTCCCCAGGAGGGAAGGCATCTGTTTATATTTCTAGACCTACTCCAAGAGTTAAGGGCCCTGCATATTGTTTATATCATTTAAGTTTCCCAAATAGCCTGAGAGCTCCCGTTTTCATTTGTACCTAGGACTATTTGCCTTTTAAATTTAAGCAAGGTGGTCCACTGTTTTGGCTCAAAGGTTACCGAGAAAATTTGCTTTGATTTATTTTAGAAATGACCTGTTTCATTCAATTCCTTTTTAAACAAAGGGTGTTGGACAGCAACAACATATCCACACTTTGCGGTGATGTACTCTCGTCGTGTGTTTGGCTCAAGACTTTGTAAGCAATGTTTTCTTCTTTTGCTCTAATAAAGTTATCAAATCCCATTCACTCACAAATACGTAAGCCAGCAAGTAATTTCTACATGACAGCAAAACTATTCATTACCATAGATCTTTTTCCAAATAGCGACTACTAAGGATGATGAAATAGAATTTTGGAGCGTGTCATTTTTGTCAGTGAGAAAATTCTACCTAACAATCCAAATTCTATCTGACAATCCTGTGTAGGCCTAAATTCTATTTGAAAAAGGTTTAATAATCTAATCTCACTAATAACTCTGTTCCAACATTATTTTTACTCTACTTGACCATTTCAGTCATTCGAGCCTACCACAATGTATTAGGAGTATGTGTATTAAGCAAGTGTATATAAAGGAGACCATTTGCAAGTATATTAAATTAATGTATGTATTAGTTTTTTGAAGCCGTTTAAGCCATGAAATTCAAGGACTAGCGCAAGACATACTTGGGGCTAGAATTCTCTGCCGCGTAAAATCATGCGTCCCTTCGGATTTGAAACTGATAGTCGTACTTTGAAATCACACATGGGCACTTATATCAAACCAGGGAGTTTTCACTTGATAAAGTTGTGTTTTTACAATCATCATGGAGACACATAAATTTTATCGCAGTTTATCCATACAAAAACACATAAATGCCAAGCGGTAAACTATCAAATTACTGATTCTGGCATTTCTGGTGGCCATTGGGAGGGTGAAAAAGCAAAGGGCAGAGTTTTGTTTGTGGGGGACTCA
>WURT03023351.1:0-15695 GCA_009936505.3 Holothuria glaberrima | reverse complement strand
AGCCTATATGCGTGACGTCATAGCCTGTTCGAATCTGATATAGAGACATGGGCACCATTGACTTTATTCCCTAAATGTTACGAGAGCTTGAGAGCTGGTGTATGATATTACAACAACCTTCCCACGCTTTTCCGTTAACCCCACGTCTTTTGATCAAAGTAATAGGAAGTACGTCGGGTAGTTACTTTTTTCAACTGTAACATTTTATCCCGACATCTCCGGTATGAAATTACCTCCATTAAGTTTCTCAACGCTCTACATCAATTTTGTGTCAAAATATTAAACCTCAGCTCAGTTAAAGCTGTCTTCGTGGCTCTCATATAAGTAACAAATCCCACACGTTTTTTTTATAAACCTGTTTTACATTCTGAATGGTAACCAAGGATGGAAATTATGGGAGTAATAACCCAATTTGTCCATCAAATTATGATGTAAGTTGCCTATTACAATTGCAAGCTATCAATATTAAGAAATACTCTCATCTGAGGCGAAATGACAAATTTTTAAGCGTTTTTGATCTGACAGAATTGATGGTAAGAGTGAGACTTTTGTCTCGCAAGAGATCGCTCTTATGGCAGTGGTAGTCCGTAATTCCAAAGACTTTGACCTTTCAAAGTGGACTTAAAGATTTTGCGAACTTCAAAACTTTGAAGATAATTTAGCCTAGTTTTCAGTTACAAAGAAGATTGTGATAATGACATGATAGACATTACAAAACAACAATATAGCTGTAACAATGATGATATTTAGGATGACGATGACGACGGTGATGGTGGTTTTGGTAATGGTGTTGGTGATGTTGATGATGGAAGGGTTGGAGACGGTGACGGAAAGACGGTGACGATAATGGTGACAATGACTGTGGGGCTGAAGATGATCATGAAGATGACCCTGATGACGATGGTGACGGTGATTGTAATAGTGATGGTGATATTGATTTTGATGAAGATAGTGATGGTGACGTTGACTGTGACGATGACGATGGGTATGACGATGACGGTGAAGATGAAGATGATGATGGCGATGAAGATGATGATGACGATGATAATGATCATTGCCGCGGAGACGGCGGAGTTGACGATGACAACGACGAGGACGACGAGGGAGTCGATGGTGATGGTAGTAATAATTATGTTGATAATGATGATAATGGGGTCAAAGATGACGATTACGAGACGAGACACCACAACGACAATAACTACGACGGGGAGGATAATAGAATTAGAGTTCTAATCGTAACGACGTGTTTCTTACACGGAAATGGTTTTTCGTGCTCGACAAGCATACCGAGGACGTATGAAACAGTACAGAAATACGCTCACAATGACAATGTTGGCTGTCAATCGATGATACGGTTATTACAAAAGAGGGAATGGACTTAAAATTTTGTCCCAAATTTATTTGGAATATGCTGACATGTTAAGTATAGAAGATTGCCCTCTTAATGCTTTCAAGAGATAAGTGTACATCAAACACATCATCTTCCCCTTGGATACCCTGCAGGCCTAAGGTATCAAGGAAGAAACTGCCGATATTTGAATCATATTTCACATCAGGTTGGGTTCAAAAAGCTTCAGGAGGTTGCCTGCAGTACCAATTATGTCAGTCAGACGATAAACGGCGCCTGCAGGCACTTTACGCCTGGAGGCGGGAATCTTTGAACGATGTTTACAGTGTCATTAGGTATAAGTTTAATATCTATTAAAATTGTGTATGATTCATCAATAATTATGAACAATTGCTTCGTTGGACAGTTATATGACCCGGAGTTTTGATTGATGTAAGCTGAGCACTAGGTGTAATGGCAAAGTTTGTTATCAACATGCTAACCCGGTGCCAAGTTGTTCCAATTCCTATTGTTTGCTTATCGCGGGCATCATCTTGCCGGGTTAATTAAACGTGTTTTATCGACTGAGAAGACAAATTAGCAAGTGAACTTAGAATAACCGCAGATGGCATCATTCTGTGTCTAAAAACAGAGGATTTCTATTGTAGAAAATTGTAAGGTTAATCAGTGGAATATTCCATGACTGCGTCACCCATTTCTTTGTAGACGCGAGATACGTGTACAAAATTTTTAAACATATTTGGCTAAGATGCAAGCTAAACCCCCAGCTGAAGCTCACATGAAGCAGTGTTCTACACCAGCCGTTTTGTCCGGGCACAACGCCATCTAACCCACCTTAAGTGAGCAAAACATTTTCGAAAGGGGAAGGTGGCCCCTCCCCTTAGAAGCCCTCCCCCAAAACGGCGATCGGTGTCATCTGCCAGATTAGAAACAAGCGCCCGGACAAAATTTGAACCTGTGGAGAACACTGCTGAAGGTATCAAAAGAAATTCTTTAAAGTTGTTAAAAGTAGGCAAATTTAGTCAATGCTCTTCACCATTAAGCTTGTACCAATACTCAAGTAATTCTTGTGATGGCTAGCTTACTTTAAAAAAAGGTTGGTAGGTCTATAAAATTATTTAGTGCTTAACAGGAAGTTGTTTCAGAAATACATGGAAACACGTAGAACTACGAAATTCCAAAAAACCCGTTTGACCACAAGGCACACTTGAACATAGAAACGCAATTCCAGTCTGTTATGCTTGTCGTACCATAGCGTGACGCATTTCACGAAAGAGACATCTTAAGAATCACGGTAAATGTAAGTTCTTGAAACGACGGAGCGGAAACTATTCAATGAAAACAATTTATTTAACCAAATGATCGATAAATAGCTCTATGGTTTGCTCTTTTGCTTTCAAATGCCAAGGAAATCTTCAACGGAGAGCCAGAAAATAACCCACGGATGAGTGGTCTGCCTCATGTCACTTTCATGCATTATTACATAAAATTTAACCCAATTTAAAGCAAGGTACATATAGCTACAAGCTTAAATACGTGCACCTTCTTTGCAAAAGATTGATTACTGTTTAGCTTTAAGGCATACGTTTGTCGTATAAGTTGGCTGTCTGTTTTTTGTTTACAACGCTAACCTTCCAGCAGTTACAGTTAAAAAATAGAAACCCTACAGGCAGGAACTGTTAATGATCGCCTGCAGTATTCATAGAATTGTGCTGTTGCCAATACTTTTACCTGTTTACAACGTCAACGTATATACAGCCACTAGGTCATATTGCAAGGGCAAAGTGCATAACGCCATAACTAAAACTGTCATTTGCATTTTGGAAAATTGATTTCACTTTGAAACAAGTGCGTAGGAAACGTGGAAGGGGGCTGAGAGGAGGACTGAATCCCTAGTCAAAATGCTTCCGCCCCCTTAGTTCAAGAAAAAAATCCCCTTTATTTGTTCCCTCTGTTAAAAATGTAAAAAATCTGCAGTAATATCCCTTAATATATGCTCAGCATTGCACCAAATTGCATCTAAGGACCCTGAAATATTCAAAAATTGTCCAGATGCCCCCTTTGGACTCCTTCCCCAGTACGGCGGTCCGAAACACCGTTCATCCCCCTCCCCATTCGAGAACAACTTTCTATGCCTATGCTTAAGTGAATGATGTTTACATGCATGTAAAGTAAAATTGAATACACTTGCCATATCTGTATATCAATTCCTGCCGCAACTCGCAGAACATTGATGTTGTTGCCCCGTTCATGTATGAATCTAATAGTTTGCTTCTTGCTCTGTCATATGCTTGGCTCGTGTGTGTGTGTTGTCAAATTTTTTATGTGTTCTATTCATCTTTCAGATACTTCGAGTTCAATATCTCTAGATAAGGTAAGAAGTTATAACTCACAAATTTCTAAGCTATAACCTTTACCTCTTAAGGGATCATGCCTAATTAAACTGCTCATCAAACGGGTTTAGTCCTTGCCAATAGGAATTCTGTTGCTATACTTGTAGGAGTATCTATATTAACCAACAAAAAATGTATCACGACATCCTTCGGCTCCTCCGCGATCTAGAAGTGCAAGGTTACGTGGGCGAACAAAAGAGTAGCCTACAGATGTTTAACGATGCTGTAACACAGTTTTTGCTGTGAACCAGGGAAAACAGTTTTGCAGGGCTTTTTTAGTGATGACCTTCGCGAGAAGAAAATCACGGAAATCAGTTGAACATTTAGAAACTACCGAAAAATCAAGCAAGGCAGCGAAAAGTGAAGTCACAGTTTTGAAAAAACTATTGAAAGGGTACCACACTTTGATAGGAAAACTCAATCAGAAGCAGGGCATAATCTATAGTTCAAAAAATAAGTTTCTAAATAAAGACCGATTCACTACCTTCGACCAGGGTTGTGAGGGAATTCCTTTGTCGTCAGAAATGAGAAATTGAAGAACATTTTCAACACACACTTATAATTTGTTTCTTTATGCTGAAAGTGGTAAAATTTGTCGAATCGAAAGGTTAATTTCATTTCATGTTAAGACTCATAAATGGCGGCCTTATGAGCATAACTATATGACATTGTGATATTTGCTTAATTATTCTCTCAGTCTCCAATCTTAGCCCTCCCCTAGCAGAAAGAGAATTTTTACTGAAATAAAAAGCATGTTAGTGTTCCGATTGAGCTCTCGTGTAAAGGCGCCGCCTGGTAGTAAAGTCATGCGACCTTTAAAGAGATTACACTATAAACTGAAGGGCTAGTGTCTTGACATTTGGTAGATATTAAACAACTTGAACTCACTTAATCTGTAAAACACAGTGACATGGTTTTTTCGTCTCATATATACATGGCATTCACCTTCTATTTTGCCTCTGATCTCTCTTAGTGGAAAGCTAAATTGTCATGTTTTTCAAGTCTGAAAGAAAAATACTTTTCAAATCTATTTTTAGATGGCAGCCCTGCATAAATTATAGGAGGCAGAGATATAACAAGAAGTTTTGAAACAAGTCGTACCAAATTCCATGGTCATTGCTGCTTAAAATTACCGACGCAAATTATACCGACTTTACCATATTCATTTCTCATGTAAAGTTCTTGGATGAAGTACGCTTGAACAAACTTTTCACAAAAATTGATTGATCCACCACGTTTCCCAAATGTCCCATGCTTACCTTATGCTAACATGCCACCATCAACACTCTAGGGTATGGAGGAAGAATTGCTTAGCGGTTCCCTTGTTTGCATTTGCCAGAGGCTGATCCAGAATTTTACAAAAAGGATGGCAAATTCCGTGTAGGCGAGCCTGAAGCCACGAGCGTCAAAGTGCAAAGCCTCAATGAGGGCGGTGGGGTCTCAGGAAAATTTTTTAATCAGACACCGTTTAATGTTCATTTACTAGCATCTATCAATCAAAATTAGTACACATCATCAAACTTAAAGGTGCCGATGACATGAAATGGAGGATAAAAAATGGATTACATGCAAACAAAGTAGAAACCAGTCGTTATTGTTTTCCCTTTATTAGTTTGATCTTATCAAAGTACAGTACAGGAAGCTTGCACCAAAGGTCAGAAGGTCAAATTCAGTGGACGTTCTAGCTGTTCTGGAGGACACTGCGCCACGCACCACGTTGCTTGAATATATGACCGCGTGTGTTTGTTTGTCCTCCAGAAGGTGGTTGCGTTAGTTGACTTTTGCTCGCGTGAAACCTCCCTATACTGGCACCCACCCGGTAGGAAAAAACAAGGAAGAAGTTTTACTTATAGTCAATATAAGGTTTGATATGACCAGAAAGAATTGATTTGTGTGTGACAATTGTGATATGAAGAGAAAATTTAATCTCACATCGTCGTTCTTTTTTACAGAAAAACGATATCTTCCATCACAGTTCTAGAGATAGGTCATCAAGTTACAGCACAGAACAATTGAGACAGATTGTAAGATCATTATCACCGCAACCACAATCACTGGATGTAAGTACCCACTCGTTGTATATTTAGTATTTTACATTATATCGGATTGCAGACTATATAACATTGGGGTCAGACACGTAGTCAAGGGGACCTTGAAATTTTTTTCGCCACCTAGAGAGTTTTCAAGTTGCCATTGACTTAATACATTTTTACACATTTGGTCCCCTCAAAAATTTTTCGCCCCCCCCTTCAGTGCCTTGTATGGCTACGGGCCTGATTGGGGTAATATCTGGATGGTATATCTGGGTTGTATCTAAATTATATCTGGACTGATATCGTTGTATGAATGTTTTTACACATACAGCATGCATGGAGTTGTATTCAATAACTGAAATAGTGTCAACATATATATAAACTTCGAATTGTAGATCTGATTTGGAGATCAATTAAGTTACATCTGGAAAGACAAAGATATAGGAATCTTCATGTCGTGAGTTCATTTTATTTAGTTTGACATGAGCATGTTAAGTGTAGTGCATATAGTTGAGGTGGAATTTCATCTACTTATTTTTAAATTTATATGATCGCGCCGTTGGTTTTCTATGTTAAATGGCGTTGTATCACTCATCTAGCTCACATGCTTGGCCATCGCACAATTAGGAGGGAGTTTCATCAAGAGTCAGATTTGGATTGATGTGACCAAAGAGAATAATGTTTAATGACCTTGCATCTATTTGTATTGCTTAACATGGTCATGTTCAGTTTATTGCATTTAAAAGGATGGAGTTTTCGTCATCCATATATGGATTGATATGGCCGCGCACGTGATCTGCTTGGGTGTAATGGCGTTGTATCACTCATCTGGCTTTACATGGTCATCGCATAATTGGGATGGAGTTTCATCAAGAATCAGATTTGGACTGATATGGCCAAACAAAATTGTGTTTAATGGCCTTTTATCTATTTATACTGCTCAACATGGTCCTGTACAGTTTATTGCATACTTAAGGATGGAGTTTCCGTCATCCATATCTGGACTGACATGGTCGCGCAGGTGACCTGCTATGTGTAATGGCGATGTATTATTCATCTGGCTCGACAGGGCCTTCACATACAGACATAATTGGGACGAAGTCTCATCAAGAATCAGATTTGGATTGATACGGCCAAACAGACGTATGTTTAATGGCCTTGTATCTGTTATATTGCTTAACATGGTCATGTTCAGTTTATCGCATATACTTAGGATGAAGTTTCCGTCATCAATATCTTGGTTAATGGTACTTCCATGGTCAAACAGTTTGAACAGCGTATGTGTAATGACATTACATGAATATACCTGGCATGAAATGCTTGGTGCATATTTGGGATGGAGGTCATCAAGCTATACCAGGGTTGCTGTAACCATTCTGAGCTTTATTTTCATGTGTTGGATGGCATTACAAGGATCTAAAGTGGATGTTACATAAGTGGCATGAAAACTGTACTGGCATATTAATTCATGTCATGTGGTTTATGCCACATGCAATTCCATGTGTCCAGATATGTAATTACATTTAACTGCCTGTGAATTTCTTACACATGAAAGAAGTTCCCTTTCATTTAATTTCAAAATTTGTGCTCAAAACAGGATCACATATTAACGAGTTGACTGAGAGTGCAGAAAATCATTTGGATGATTTTTAAGGTAAAATACATAATTCAATATCTGGTTTCCACGTCTATACCAGGAAAATGATCTTGCTAATCTCATACCATCGTCTTCTGTGGTAAGCTGGATTTTTCATGACGGTACCACGTAAGACAGACCCGTGATGTAGAGGTCTGAGAGTCCGTGGTTTGGTTATGTTGAGCCTTGTTCCCTCGGGGACGTAACTCCTTTGGGGAGCAGAACTTCTTTGGGAGTAACGTATGGCTTCGCCCTTGGGGTCTTTCGCCAAAGAGTCGAAGGGACTTTGGGAGAAGTACATGTGCAGGAGTTCTTACATGATCTTGCTAAGGTCTCCTCCTAAAGCATTTGCTATAGCAGGGAGTGTCTGTTTCACGTCCTTGATTATAGTGCTTGTTTTTCGACCACTTTACTTGCGTTTTGAATATGTAGCTGAGATAAATCAGGTGCGAAACAAAATTTAAGATCACTTGACATGAACTTGACCAGATGGTGCAAGAACTTTAGTGCAAAGTTCCAATTAACTTTTGACAGCTGCCCACGTTCACTGGTTCTGTCATTTCAGAGGATATCCTCCGTTAACTTTATGTTAATTCAAGCCAATGAGGAGCTTTCACTTATGCAGGACTTGCCCGGAATGAGACATGAATGAAGTAAATGCATGGTATAATATGCACTCTGTCTTCCGGCCAACTTCAACAATTTTGCAAAGGGATACCCAGGCATTGCCTGTTTTCCACGGTGATGTCAGCTGTTGAATCATCATTCCTACTGTGTTACAGGGCCGTAGTGGCGCTTCCCCGACAGACAGATATTTGGTGGTTAGTTATAACTTCAAAGGTTGATGACTTGGCGCTTCAGCAAAACGTTGCTATTCCATATTTTTTGTGTGTTTTATATCACCCACTGCCTCTTGGTTGTGGTTGTGTCTGCTCCAACCGGCCCACCTACTGAAAATTGTGATCTTAAAGAAACGTTCGGGCCAGACATTTCCCATGGTTATTAGTTCGCGGGTTAACAAGCGTTCAGTGAAACTTCACCTGCCCGATATTGACCTAATAGCTCTTTTGTCGATAATACTCGCCAACTTTTATGATGGAGACAAGCCATTACCTCCCTGTCAAGAAACGGTCTAGCGTCTTACTAAATTTATTATCCATGACCCTGCGATCAGCAGGGTGACACACGAGACAAGTGCATAGGCAAAGGAAGAAAAAACATTAAATAAACAGCATTGGCACTTATATGATAAAGAAACACAACTTTCCTTACAACTTAGGTGATTGAAGCCTGATAGAAGTTGATGAAACTCCTGGTAACTTATTTTATTTGTAAATTTTCTCCATGTTAATGGTTAGTTTCCACTGAAAAGTTGTCAATTAATTCCCCGTGAAATCTCAAATCTGACGGATGACCTAAATCCAGAATACACGCGATGGAAATTTAGCCAAAATGCTTCGAAGTACAAACCATAGACTTCCAAACTGTCATAAAAGTGTTAATACACCGTTTGCTCAATTACTAAGATCTTTCTTACATCTCTATAATAGAGCAACTGAGATCTAAGACTGATAGTTTTGCGAATCGAACATCTCAAAGTCTCTATCGTTTAAGCTGACGTAAGCCTGATATAAAGGTATAGGAATCTTTAGTCTTTCTCTCTTCCTTCTATTCCGGATATCAGGATATCGTTTAATCCAGAAAGTAAGCAGGTAGACCAGTTTGTGTAAACACTTCATAAAACGTGGAGGGAATGTTTACTAGTTTGAACTGCATCAAAGTTTTCCTTTCCCTTTTCATACTTTTGGCTTTGTGAGCATGGACGTCAACCTTGGTTGCCCATAAGGTACATCTCAAATTTCTTAAGGCTAGGGACAAAATTCACCCACTGTCTTTCATTTTCACCCATGTTCAGACCTTAGTACCCTCCCCCAGTCAGCGATATCTTAGTCCTCGTTTGAACTGAGATGGCACGCCGTTCCTGTGCATCTAACAGGGCTCTCAATTAGGAACATTAATACATTTCACAGTGTCAGCATAAAAGTGAGTAGGTTACTTTCAGTGGGCTTTTTTTAAACGACTGATTTTGGCAGATAGTATGATCAGGGAGTCATTACTATGAACGTAACATAATAATCCAGTTCCTTCCTCCTTGTCGAAAAATCTTGGAGAGGGTCCGTTCTTGGAATTGAGTGGTACTACAGTAAATCCATATCTCTGCGTCCATTGCAATCTTGGACGAAAGCTTTACGACTTCGCTCATAACTTGACTGATGAGAAAGGCCAAAAGGGATCACATTGTAGGCGAGCTGAAATTGACTGATCGCTATTGCTCTTCTGGCTGTGATAAGGAAGGTCACAAACCTATTTCAAAAGTTCATAAATTGATTTGGTTATGAATACAACCGATGGGTTACAGAATTACTGCCAATGATTCAGCGATTATAGTCCTATTATATATCTATTGAGATAACGTGAGACGCCAGGGGGTTTGAACAGCGGGATTTGTGTATCTATAGGCTATTCCACTTTGAAGATTCATGCCAGGCGACTCTTCAGAGATTTTATTGATAAACAAAGACATCATTGGTCATAAAAAATGGAAAAGCTGGCGAGACCAGTTATACCTTTATAAGTTATATTTTCACGGTTGTTCGAGTTTTCTTACGGTTTGATACCCACCAGCCAAATAATTAACGATTTTGAAGTGGTGCTTCAAGCAAGTCAGTGGGATATAGGTTCACAACTCCAGAGACTCCGGAAGTTGGTCGATAGGAGGAACAACTACACGTTGGAAAAACTTTAAATTTTTTGTGACCGGTCTAAGTTTTCCATTTCAAAACTGGTTTGAGTTCGTTAGGGAAAAGTTGAAGTTAAGTAGACTCGAGGAAACGTTTATTTATAGGTGGTAACCCAACACATGCGGGAAAGAGTTATACTACCTGTCAGTTTTTCATTTATGACAATGAGAACATCCAGGGGTCACCCAACGAAGTATAAACTGGGTAAAGGTCCTCTTGACTGAAATGCAAACGACTCCACACGTTGAGTCACTCGGCGCTCAAGAGACTTAGAGCAGAAGGCGGTGGTTGACATGTTTTTCTTTTATTTCCTCTCTTTTGTGTTTGAGTAAAGCCACTCAAATCCATTGTTTTGTATTTTACTGGAAATCCAGCTAAGCTGATTATATGTGTCTGGTGCTGGTGCGTAGTCATAATAATGGCTGGTGCAAAATGGCGCCAAATGTTTCAATATATGGGGTTACTATGAAAATTGGGGTATACTACATTATCCAAAGGAAAATTGCACGCAGGCTCAGCCAGGGTTGATGCTTTGATTTGCCGACATGGGGGAGAAGAGCCCTGACTGGGGCCAGCTTCTCTAAGCCCTGACAGATGCAATGGGTTGCCGAAATAATGTTGACCACAAAATATAAGGTGCGCGAAGCGCGCCGAAAAAACTTAGGGTTATATTGGAAAAGATTTAATAATTTTGTTTTCATTAAGAAAAGTTGAAAAAGTTTGGGTATGTAATAGAGAATCTGCCCTACTTAAGAGCAAATCAAGAAATTTGATGGGGCGAGTGCACGGTCTCCGTCGGGGAGTACATTTTTCATCTTACCCATTAAGGCTCCCAGACAAAACTGAAATTTTTTTTCTTACACCGTATGTTTGCCAGGAGGGTGAGGTTGAAGGAAGAATCTTCCAAAAGATAGGGAAAAGAGGTTAGAACTTCGCAACGTTGCATTTTCGTGTTCCTCTAGAATCACAACTACAGTATTTGTGAAACCTTTAACGTTGAAATGACGATCGTTATAGCTAGACAAAACTGAACTGATGAAAGGGCGTAAAGGGCGCGAAAATTGTTGTAAGTTATAGAAAGAATTGTGACAGACCTTACTGCCTACGGGCCTGATAAAGAGCCACGTGGAATACCTTCTGAGCATATCTATCTTCACCAGTACTCGCCTACATATATTGTTTTAGTAACCTCACTTTTTAGTTTCAGGTGACAAAAAGTGGGGGGACAAATGTGTTAGGGTCCCCCTTCCAAAAAAAGTGGAGGGGATATGTCCTCCCGCCCCCCCCCCCAAATCGAGGCCCCTGATTCATAATAATCTGGTCGCGTTACACCCGAGAAAACTGCTTTTTAGTTGGGGATAATCATTTTCCTGTTTACACAGTTAATGAGCACATGGGATACTACACTTATGAACCCCTTCCCCAATTCTCGGGTGAAGTTGTAAGCCCGTGAATGCTTATGGACCTATTTTGAACTTTTTGAAAGCAAGTAAAGACTGGCTCCAGATAGATTTTATCATAAATGATGAAGTTCATTCACCCTGTTTTTGTCATCCGCTTAATGTGTCGCAGAAGGTGGTCGAGACTAGACTACCTTGTGTTTTGGTCTTCCATGCTTCTGTCAACTAGATCATTTACAATGGCGTGAGTTGCCTATAATTTACTTCTACAGTATAACACAATAACTGTGCCCAAACAATCTTTAACAGCGACTCACTGGAAAATATTTCGTCATAAATACCAGAAGATATAAGCAAATATTATATTACATTTATCAGCAAATCGTACTTTGTACTGTGACAAAGAAAGATGCTAGGAGTGTTTCAAAGGAAGAAAAATAAATTTGATCCTTTTAAACTGTCGCCGACCCCATTTGCTTTCATAAAAATGTTTTCAGAAGAGTTATTTTATTATTCAGTTGTAACCACATTTGGACGGCTGCCTTAGGTTGAGGCACATGAGAGGAATATTTATATATACGGTACAGCTTTTGACAAAAACATATGATAACACAAAATATGACATCTCCAATCTAAAGTAACTGAAGTTCAATGACAAATTTAAGAAATTTTCGAACAAAGAATCTGATGATAGCAAGTGACCTCACTCCTATAAAATTATATGGCCCTACTTGAGGAATTCGTGTCGTGAAGCAAAAATTGTACTTTCTGTTAAGTAAATCCGCAGTAAGATGGGAAAAATTTTGGACGAATTCGCTATAATTTTTTCTTTTCGGAAATTCTTTTTATATTAATTGGAAACTCATTTTGAACTTACAACTACCTCCATGGCTCAGATCATATGCCCTCTCCCAAACCCTTCCCAAAAACTGGGCAATGGAAACTATCGCGAAAAACTGCATTTTTCACTTCTATATACGTTACGTGTATGTATATTGCACTATACTCCAATTTAACAATTAAGACACTTAAATACAGAGCGTACGTTCAAGCGGGAGCCAACCACCATCAAAATATTTTTTTCATGTTGCTAGGGAGGTTGAAAAGTCACAAACATTTTCTGGTTCAATCTGTTATTCTTAATTGATTAAAAAGCCTTTCCCCGTGTTTTACAAATGAACCAGAACAAGTAACGAAAAGCTGATTTCAGAGAGGTCAAATATACTTCACATAAGAAAATAAACACGTGATTCGATCTCAATCACAGCACTCTTTTCTCATCATCAGAACTAAATGATACTGAAGAGGCAGACATTTCTTTTATTATACTCTGTGATTACTGTAATCGTTATCTGGACAAAAAGAAATGGGTCAAATTTACAAGAAGATCTATATACGACATCGTACTTGAACTTTATGTAGGAGAAAGTTAATTTTTAGGTTGAGTTAGTTAGTTAGTTAGATAAGGTTTAACGGCCCAGTTTACAACCAATTGGTTCAAGTCGAGCCGGCCACGGCCTTTTTTCCAGTTGTGGCTCACTGGCTTGTTTTCCCTTACTCCATTGCTTATGCTGAGCATCAGGTTGAGGAACCCGGGATTTTACATCAGTAGCTCCAATGTCTCATAGGACCACCATTACAAACATCAGTCTCAGGCCCTTTGACAAGTTGTGTATGTTTCAAATTTCCAGGTAGGCCTATAAATGTGTTATCTTGAAAAGTCCGTTAGTTATGTCTGTCCCTCGGAATAATTTGTTGGTATTTATTAAGTACATTTGGCAAAACTTGGTCAACCTTTTCACAAGTAGATCCTTAATGCGTTGTTTGCAAATCAATGACACATATAATTCTGTAGGTTGTTAAGGGGTAAATTTGTTCATCATAAGTTGAAGCACTGAGATGTTTTAAATCAGTCAGATAGAAGTTTATTTACTCTCAAAAAGAAGTATATTTGACATATTATTGACACGCACATGAACATACCCTTTCAATATTTATATCATTCATAAACTCTTAAATCTGGAGTTACATGAACTTAAATTTAAGTAGCATAAGTGTTAGGTCTTACTCCAAAAGCAAATTTATGCAGTAGACGGACACAAGACAGATGGGTTACTAAACCCGTAAAATTGTTTGTGATTTCCTACATCTTCTCTTTCTCAGTCTTTCGTGGCAACTTCTCAAAGTCAATCAATGTGTATATTTAGCAACGTGATCTGAATTGCATCATTCGCTACCGGAAACATCACTGCACTGGACTCGTTGGGCTTAACTTGTAACTGGAGGTCTTTATCACGTGTTTGGCCCACCATAGTCGTTTCAACCTGAACTTACTGTCATTTAATTTTCAATTTTTCAATTTTTTCCAGGAGTAAAAAGGTAGAGGGTTTTAATATTTTTTTACACTGTCCTACATATCCCACACAAACTGAAGGGCATTTCAGCGAGATGGTGATGCATTGAGACCGGGGCTTATACCTCACGGTCTTAGTAACTAAACAGCCAAAAAGTCGGAACTGGTGGTTGATTAAATGTTAGACTGGTAGAACATCTCGATGTAAAATTGTTTAAAAAGTTATGATAACTAAGACACTGTACTGTAAATCTTTTTAAAGTTTACCATAACCAGCCAGAGTCGTACTCAGGACATGGGAGGAACAGGATCGGGTCCCAGGCGGAAGAACTTGACCCGTAGAGTAAACAGTTCGAAATAATGAGTAGCGTATTACACAAAAAGAAATCCACCTGCACAGGAGCTCGGGATTGGCAGTAATAGTCGTCCGTCTGTAAGACTTACTGAGTTACTGAGTTTCTTTCATTCAGAATAAAAACGGTTGAAGAGAAAGGGAACTTTCTTTCCTTTGTCTCTCTTTTTCTAAGTTTTCACATGGGTACGTCAATCGTAACATGTGAGATGAAAGCTAGAAACGGCCCATAGAGATAACATTTAGCTTCCCAAAGTTAACCATCGAAACTAATAACTTCTAGGTAAATTTGATATGTGAAGAAAGTATACAGATGACCAAAATATTACTCGGTCGTGGCTTTGAAATGTCATTCTTACACCCACCCACACAAATGGAAAATCTGGTTAGGCCATATACATTCATCTAGAAAAGAAAATTGTCCTTCGCAACAGATTTAACGAATGTGACATGATTTGTCGTATAAAAACATTTAAAAATTAAATTGTATATTTTCAGAGAGTACCAAAACTTCCGTCACCATTTCTTGTTCTCTTAGATACCAATTTAACATTTAGAGGGAACGTCATTTGTTATTTAGCATATCCAAAGAAAAGGGATGAGTTTTTGTAAAGGCGTCGAGGAGATGAGTCTGTAATTTGACGGCAAGCAATCTTTAAAGTTGTTACTTATATCTGGCAGACCTCCCACGCTGCACATCAACTTTGCAAATCAACTCTACTATAAATTGCAATATAACCCAAAGGCATTCTTTGAATGTCACTGTCCCAGAACCATTTTTGTTGTTGATATAAAGATGGTACTTTGAAAATACCAACACAGTGATGTCCGTGGTCTTTCCAACTTCAGTTTTCATTATTATCTTATAGACCATTGAAGGTTAATGTAAATAATACTCTTTTCATCTTCTTATTTATATTCCACATACAGCTTAAAGTTATGAAATTGTCATCAGTAATTCTTAGCAGGAGTTGTTTGTGTGTTGGTTAATCTCTTTCAAATTTTTAAAGATTTCATTATCTGCTCTGCATGAACGAATCCTTGGGATGGTGTATCCAGGGAGCTGCATTGAGAGTCCCTTTATCGTTTTAAGAGAAATATAGTGCGTTGTAGTACAGAAAATATTTATTCGTTTAGAGCCATATTTAAAGATGCGATAATTCAATAGACGGTCTCTTGGTAGTTTCATTTCGGAGAAGTTCGGTTCTCACCGGAAGAAATTCAATTATTTGTAGCTCAAGAATAATCTGTTGGATGTTTTCCCAAACTGTTAAAATTTCAAATGATGCAACACATATAACTCTTGTAATTAAGGAATAAATCGCATTTGGCGAACTATTATTGGTGAATAAACCGTCGAGACTCCAAATTTGACAAAA
>WURT03023329.1:0-15696 GCA_009936505.3 Holothuria glaberrima | reverse complement strand
GAGCTCCACTTAAATATTTTGTTGTTTCTTTCATCATTGTGTCACAATGTGTTTCAGCTTTGCCAAGAAACCCAAAAGTATTGGTTTTCTGGATTGTTTTATTTAAATAACGTAAACTTAGGTCGAATCTTGAAATAACGAAGAAATACATACTTGAAAATTATGAAGATTTTTTGCAATAGCAATATACATAACTTCATAAATGATGTGTCATATTTGCGAGAGAGGGATGATTTCGTCTAAATTCAGAAAAATAATTTCTATTTCAACCATCTCGAATTACATGTTTTTTTTTTATTTTTGGAAGATTTTGAAGACCATGCTTTGCAAACTTTTGGGGGGCAAGTGCCCCTTGCCCCTATGGCGAGCCGCTGTAGCCTACAGTCTAACATCCTTAGTGAAAGTTTCACCTACTTAACTGGTTCGTCAAATACTGATTTGAAAAACTTTTAGAAACGAAACTTAGCAACGTACGCAAAAAGTCGCAGACTAAGTTAAAAACAAAGAACAGTAGGAGCAATTTTTATTCGTTCTTTTCTTTCTTTCTTTTTTTTTTTTTTTCTTTGCAAATGTTTCAGATTTGTTTTTATAGATATGCTTACTACAGTCAGACAGTTAGCCTGTCATATGTATCCTTGTCATTTTATGCCTTATTTCTTATTTTGGTCCTCATTAGGTTATCCACACATACTTCACAAGGAGGTTCGTGTGTCAAGTATACAGGGAGGTACATCGACATCAATTGGAAGTAACTTTCCTTGACCTAATATTTTTTGTTACATTTTAGGTAACATCAAGCTTCCTACACCATTTAATTTTAATGATGTAATTTTACAGACTCAATATGATCAAATGTAGCTTATGAAGTTTAAAATATGGTTTGTTTGGACTTTAAAAGCAAAGTGATACTTACGTTTATGGGGTCATTCATCTATATGCAATGTGATCGAGACGCCCTTTTCATTAAGTAGGGCCGAAGACATAACTGTATACGTCATTCTTGGATGCATAAAATACTATCCAAATAAATGTGTGCAAACGTGGGGGATGATAGGCCCTTGAGCCAAAAGGTTTTGCGTGAAAAAGTAATAGTCAATGGGAACATTTCCAAAAAGTGTGGGGGTATATCTTCCCATCCCCCTGTATTTCTGTCTATGTTACGAATAAAATATTTCTTTCTGAATTTCTGTGTACTATACAAATCTGTTGGTGCTTTTAAGTAATTATGGAAGTTACAGAATTATTTTTTGAGACCATAGTAAGGTTCTTTAGTACAGATAAGTGTATCCATAGATATAAAGACGTTCTATTGACTGCAAGAGCTTTAAGGAAATGTCAAAAGACTAGGAGAATTTCTTTTCACAGAAATCTAAAGACGTTTGGGTAGATAGAACCAGTAGGCCTACCAATGGTGCAACAAGGGGAGAAAGGTTTGAGACCTGACTCTCATGCAGATTTCAGCATCCCCTTGAAAACTTTCCTGCGGCTCTTTCTGAACAGCTGGGTCACCTCATTTGAAATTCTCCCCTAATATTAAATTCTGTAGCCACAGAGATAAATATAGAGATAAATTCCATGTGCCTTTTCGGAGTGTCAAACATCCGGACCTAGTTGGTTTAGTGCTTTTGGAAGACAAACCATTTGTCTGCTGACAAGTAATTTTTTATTAACCAATGACATCATGCCCCATTAACCATAAAAGTTTCCAGCTGCATCAGTAGCGTAGGCAGGATTATGTCATGGGGGTTTAGAGTGCAACGTGGGGGAGGGATCTAAGGGGAGGATTCTCCCCTTTGAAAAAAAACGTTTTTTTAGGTGTCCAGATGCAAAATGGTGGAATGTTTGTGCCTTAAACGTAATAAAGTTTATAGTGTTCATGTTTTTTTGTCATTAACTTTTTAAGCTTGGGTCATGGGGTTTCATCCCCCAACCTCACCTCTGTGGCTACGCCACTGGTTTTGCATGTACGACGTATGGTAAAATTACCGTTCCTTGTTGTGGTTCATTAAGTACTCATCGAGTTTCCTATTTAATAGGTACACTTTCCACTCTAATGCTTAGAATTTTGTGAATCTTCCAGAGCTTTCAAAGGCATTTACTACGGAGTTGCCCCGACCCCACGAACAGTAAAATGGTGGAATTATCATTTCTGTGGACTTCTAAATGCACATCCAATACTCTTTCTAAGTAGTTAACATCGTCACTCTAATGCTTCAAGTTTCAGATACTCAAGAGCTTCCGGGATTTCCCTGGACCCCACGGGGCGTTGCCCGTGAACCCCAAAACGTACCTTAAATCAGGTCCCTGAATCCCACGCCGTTGGGGGATCGTTTCGCGCTTCAAGGGCTTTGCTTATTCCGTTTATCCCAGGTTTCAGGTTTTTGTTAATTCATACTTGAGACATGGTGTTTCAGATCGAGATTTTCATTTTAGGCCTCTGATGACCTCAGTAACCTCTAACCTCCACCAAAACAATGTAATTCTTCATCTCAACATTAATAATCTATCTCCCAAGTATTTGTTGTTTATGAAGGACAAACTGTATTTCTAATCATGAATATTTTTAGAATATTTACAAAAGTTAAATATGCTAAGCAAATCAATTGAAAAATAAATGAATGATGCATGTGACTCACAATTCTTCATAAATCTGCAGCTTGTCTTTGAAGGTCTTTTTTAAGAAGATAAGCAATCAAGAGCAAACCATTACCTTAAAGGTTGTGTGACATGTAAACAACATAGTTGAATATTCGATGTAAAATGCATTAAAAATACAGAAAATAGCCGCAATTCCTATTAAATCCATCAAATATTGACCATTTTACAGGGTAATTTCTATTTCACACTTGTATCATGAATTAACATGAACGAAATATGCAAATATGTGACATCGAAAGATGAACATACCATGCATGGCTCATGTTAGCCTTTGTTTTTTCAACCTTAATTTCAAGGACACTGGTAGCATTGTTATCTCCTGGGGGGTTTATTATGAAAGTTAAAATTGTTTCCTTGCGAGATATTGATTGCTTGCCAAACTGTAAACTATCTGATCAGTAATTAAGAGATAATTTATATAGGGTTAACAAAAGAAATCTTAACACTGTGCAACACTCCACATCATTACTTTTGCATAGGCAATGAGATTCTTCAGAAACCATCAAACTTTGAAGACGTATATTTTGAGAACCGTAAAAGATACTGAAATAATTCCAACGGATCTTTCACTGGAGGACTTAAAGGGAAATATTGCGTTTGTAAACCATTTTATTTAATCTATCCTGTTTTACAAACGATTAGGTCCCTTTCGATGAAAGAGAGGTAACTGGGAAAAAAATTCTAGCCGGTGAGCACTAATTAACAAGTAATTAACCTTTTTGTTACAACTGACAACTTTGTTCACCCAAACAACTATGCATGCAAAACCACACCTTCGTCACCTCTGATTTGAAACCCACCAATCACATCAATTTATCACGATACGTCAGACAATAACAAACGCCTACTACAACATGTGAAAAATGTTCGTAAAATACGAACTAACTTCTGAGAAACCGTTACGACACTGTCTGTATTCAACTACAGTTAATATACTATAAAGGGGTTCTTAAAAATTCCCTGCTATACAGTACACAAAGTTATAGTTAGTGTAATTCGAATCGTAGCCGTTTGGGCCTTAGCAGGTTGCTGTGCTTTAGGAACAACAGGATGTGAAAGAGTTGTTGGTGCTTCAGCAACTGCTTCTAGGCCTATATCGGTTTAGCCCCTATAAGGAAACGAAAATTTTACGAACCTGTGAATGCCACTCGTCAAAGAATTACGTATATGTAGTATTCTTCAACAAATAGTGCACCATTCGTTCCATTCTGTAATCAGTGCCATCACCCTGTTCACCATGCTGTTCACGTCTTACACTGTAATGCATACAGTGTGGGACGTGAAGAGCATGGTGGGAGATGGCACTGATCAAATCTCCCTGGGTGGGCTGCAATATCCCATAGTTCAGCAAAAACGGTAGGGAAACTGTGGTGGTCACGTAGCTTGTTGTGAGCATGAAGGACAGGGTTGTGGGAATTGCTTTGTTTTAGAGAGGTCAGAACGCATTGCAGAATGATCGAGTGTAAATATGACCCGGCGAAACCAGGGAGCAGGAGTTGCCAACTACGAACGATGTATGTGGGCAAGGCTTATTGTTCGATAATGAGCCGGTTCAATGAGAAAATCGCTGCTTCGTTTGGTGCATATTTCGTGAGATTTTGTTGACCTACTGCAAGTTATTTGTGATTAATGTTTGGGAAGGGAATAGACCACAATGGAATTACATTGGTTTCACTTTATTATATATTTTCAAACGCAATATTTCCCTTTAATTCTTTAACTGAAGAGTGAAACAGCTCTTTTTGGTGGCATGTTACACGACCTTTAAGTTATTCACAAATACACACAAGGTATGTACCTTCGATGTATTGTTAAGTCATTCCGTCTGTACGCAAAAAAGCGAACAAATATTTTCCACAAGGAACTCCATATAGGAACAATCAGGAATAAAATACATTTATGACTTTTATCTACAATTTGAATTTGCGTCAGGATAAAATAAAGGAGAGAAGAAAGAATCACACTTTACCCATAACTTCTTAAACTTGTCATTATACCTTTCTTTATCAGATTTTATTTGGTCTTTAATGAGTATTTTACCTGTCGAGATAATACTAACATCGGTTGGTTGCAGTTTGGACTGGCAGATGTGTATACATCTTGATTTAAATAGCCTATAATATATTTAGTTACATATAAAGCAAATCAAATTCGATCCAATACAGCTTTTGCAATATTAATACGAGGAAAAAGAACAAAAAACAGATTAATATCTATGGAAGTTAGTGCCAAGAGAGAACTGAAGAAAGCAATTAATCCAAGACAAAACTGGACGGTGTTATTTTCAGACACTTACAAAATATGTGCTCAACCGATTCCATACGAAATAACACCCGTGATTTTAATTCATCCATTACTCCACGTATTTTTATCAATATGTTCATCAAAGCGCTAGTAGCTTTCTGAAATACACTCATTCAGTCTTTACAAACAAATGCCGTCACGGCTGGTCGTCAAAAGAGTTGGTAAGGCGCGCTTACACTGTCGTCACAATGAAAGGTATATTCCAATCCGCCTGCTCTCTGCGTGCAATCGCGCAAACGTTTATTTCTATGCCAACCAATACCAACCATTGACGTAAGCATGAACACCCTAATAAAGACTTCAACAATCATTTAAATGTTATTTACATTGAACAAAACGCAAGTAGTTTCGCCTGCATATAACAGAATTTAACCCTTTTATTATTCCTACCCGGCAAAAACCCATTGATTATATAGCTACTGTAAACATAGCTTGCAATTGGTTCTATTTAAAGCACATACTGTAAGGTGCAACAGACAACCAGGGAGTCGTTATACAAATAACAAACTGGGACAACCGTGTCTGAGACCACGTAAAATATAAATTGGATCAGAGAATGTCCCCATTATGTAATAAGCGAATGGTGATATCCCTTTATGGTATAGAAAGCCAACTAACAAAGTAGCTGTCTCGAAACTCGAACCTTTGAAGTACCCTTAATAAAAAAGACAAAACCTTCTCTTGATCATTTGAGGGTAACCAAAAACCACCATTATTTATGTCAGGAAAGTCAATTTTGACTGTTCACAAGATCATATTGCAATGAATTTTACGTGCAAGAGTAGATCCATCATAGTTGATAATCTAGTTTGTAACACCTTGAGCAAAATTTAAAATCCCCATTTAACAGTACTTTCCTCACCTCTACCTCTCCTTTCCATTACCACACCTCTGCTCTCCTCTTTTCTCCTCTACCTTTCCTCGTCTCTACTCTACCTTTACTCTACCTTTCCTCTACCTCTCCTCTACCTTTTCCTTACAAACAACTTAGTTTACTAAAGTATAGCATACCTGTTTGACAAATTGCCCTCCCTTAAATAGCCACGTTTCATATGATTGTTAAGTCCAAGGAAAGCAGTGATTTTGGGGATACAGTAAGTTGACGGAAACATCTTAAACAGAAATGCATTTTTATTGGAGATCTTCCACTTGCAACAGACTTGTCAAATTAAAAGAACGCTATTGCATTAAGACAGGTAAGGTTAAAGAAAGCAGGTAGAGTTGATAAAGTGATATATCTTACTCAGAGAGCATTTAACACGGTGGATACGAAAAATACCCTAGCTATCCATAATATAAACCTCTCTATCTTTCAATTTTCAGATCCTATTGTCGCTACTAAGTTTGCTTGGATCGGAGATATATCATCAGTGGTGTACTTTCTAGCTGAAAAGAGTTACACATCAGTTGAATCATGGCCAACTTAACCACCGACATGGTAATAACAAACTATGTACTAAATTGTTCTGTTGTAAGAGAAGAAATACTTTCCAAGGCTCGTCGTAACTATTGGCTCGTGGCGGTTTATATCATCTATTTTATCATTGGATTCTTTGGAAACGGTGCTCTTGTACTCCTCTTTATGACGAAGAAAAACCTTCGAGGCGTGAACAATGCACTTATTACAAATTTGGCTCTGTCAGATTTCTTGTACATAGGACTTTTCATTTCCATTGTATTGTTCACTGAGTTTTATCGTTACAGACCATTTGGTAAAACTTTCTGTATTATCTCTATCCTGACCAATTACACATCTCAAGATGTGTCGACACTTTCGTTGACAGCACTTTCCTATTTTCGTTACCGTGCTGTTGTTAAGCCATTCAAATCAAGGGCTGGGAGCCACAAGAGGTTAGTCGGTTTATTCTGCCTCTTCTCTTGGTTGATTGGAGCAGCAATTGCCGTTTTCCCAACACTCTACTGCGAAGAGCACCCTCATCGGGAATGCCTCATCTGGAGTAGACATATTGTACAAGTATTTCAAGAAAAGGAAAAGTTTTTGAAATATTTCTGGATAAGATTTGCCTTCTTGTTCCTCTTGCCACTTTTGATCATCTCTTGCTTCTACGGGCGGTTAGCGTACTCGCTTAGTTGCACTTACTCCATAGTGGGGAATAGCCAGTCTGCTCAAGCCTGCCATCAAGCAAAGCAACGTAAGAAGCTCAGCGTCATTGTCTTAGTTATCATCATCACGTTCTTTGTTTGTTGGATACCAACATACGTGTATTGGTTAACTGGCTTAGACGATACGTACTTTATTTATTGGCTGAACACAACAAGACATGTGACCATGTTTCTACCAGCGACTTTGAACCCTACCATTTTGCTTCTAACAAGCTCAGTATACCGCAAGAGCTTCCTCTCGCTTTGTTTCTGCAAAGATGTGAAGCTAACGTTTAGATAGGCGAGATCTACGATCTTGTCACGGATTAGATCCATTGTCTCATATGGGACTCGTCAAACAGACGTAGACCGGAGCACATCTTTGATGATGATGCAAAAATGAAATGGTTTGAGTGGTAAGAAACTATATTCACTTTGGGTGATTCGGAAAACTCATCACGCACGAAAAACGGAACACGGACCACCTACAGTGTTGTATCCAGGATATTTTTAGAATGAAAAGTAACTAAATGGATGACCACGGTTACTAGCAGAGGAATCAAAGAATCAAAGAAGCAACGAAGTACTGAACAATTTTTGAGGATAGCAACCTGTCTATAACGCATCGATTAAGGGAATAAAGGAAAGTAAATATTTGGAAAACTTTGTCGCTAGTGTTTTTAAGATGCAAATAGGGCCGTGCCTGTTGAACCCCACCCTACCCTCAACCCACCCCACGGTATCCGAATTCATTGCCCATCGTAGGACTCTCGGTGGTGGCTAAAGGCAATACCCAGTTTGGTAGATTCAGAGTCCTGGAAACCTCTGGCACTTTGTAAAATGGGAGCACACAAATGCCATGCTAAACTAATTGCAACGAGTGAAAATTTTACTCATGAGAAGTTTTTGGCATCACAAACTGTGCCGTTCTCGATTTTGAGTTACGTGATCATTACTACCTCTAATTTAGAGAAATTTAAAATTAACAAGAATTGGAGATCGCCTTATTAATGAATTGAGCACAACCTCTGTGTATGATGTAAACCCAATCACACTTTGAACGGCCAGAATTGATTAATTAACCAAAAAGTTATCTTTTCCCTCCATATATAGGGAACCTAGCTTAGAACCTTTTCAACTACCTGTCCTTTTGATAGTTTCATATTAAAGCTGCCAGTTAAAACCCTCAGCCTAGGGGACACATCATTACATGCTGGCCGTTGTCCTGTGATTGAACTTTTCTGTTACCTTCTACATTCAATGGTCTCTTAGGAAGGATTGACTGGGAAGAATTAGCAGTTGTCTGGTATTTTAAGGTTACACTATTGCACATTGTAACCCACTAATGTTGTTACCACGGTATATGTGTATACAATCTTTTTATTTGGACAATAGTTAACGTATTACACAAAGCAGTATGACGAGTACCAAATTTTACAAGGACACTTGAGGATTTCTTTGAAGCACAGGGAAAGGCAAGCCTGTGACCAGGGTGTAACAGCAATACAGAGGCGACTCTCAATGTATTCTTGTTGGCAAGCAATATTTTCTCATCAGTAGTAAAATCTTGCGGCACTGTGAAGACAGGATTTTAGTTATCGATGGTCAAATCTTGAAATAAATTAAGTTCATGGGAGGGCAAAGGGTTCATCAGACTGAGCCATTTCCTAGGGCCTCGCCTGGATGAGGGCGAGGGGAATCATCCCAGAAGCTCTGGAGTCTAACAAAATCATCTAATTATACTCAAATGGCACTGGATGAATTCTAGGTGTGCATGTAACCATAGGCAAAGGAAATTGTTCTCAGCTGGGTGAAGGGGAAGCTGGGGGAGGGGGCTAAACGCTGCTGCGAACTGCCAGCCGAGGCAGGGTCTAAAGGGAAGGTGGTTTCCCCCCCCCCCATTCAGAATATTTGAGCGGCGAAATATTGTGCAAATTTTGAAGAAAATGTCTGCAGAGAATTGACTTTTTATAAAAAAGGGAAAAAATAAGGGGTTCTTGTACTTGCATAGTAGGGACGGAGGCATACTTCCGCCACTACATTTGTGACCGGGGGACTGAACACGAACACCCACGTTACCAATGCAATTGACTATGAATACCACAATTTGACCATACGTTTAATATATATATATATATATATATATATATAGCAGAAAGATTCAGTTCCACGTATATTCCAAAATTAAAATACAAAATAAGAACGAATGCAATAAAGAGCATAACTGGTTGATTATTGGAGTACAAAACTAAAATTTTACTTCGAAATTTTCGTTTCCCCTGGAAGCTTCCTCGGCGAAACCTTACAAGTTGAACAAAGTGAGTAACTTATTATATATATACATATCTATATATATATATATATGTATACAAGAAAAAGTACACAAATGATACTCATGCTGTATTTTAAATTATTATTGCCAACGTTTCGGGTATTCAACCCTTTTACAAAGGCGACTAATATGAAAGTACAACGATACCGGCTATGTTCATATCAAGCAGATTTTATAGGTATTACAACGATTTCCTTGCAACAGAAATCGTTGTAATACCTGCAAATTTGTTACTTTTGGCAATTTATTTCAAATACAGGGCCCCCGAAAATCTTTCCGTATCAATGACCACTTTACTTGTATTTCTACCAATGTAGTCTATATCATTGCTTGTAAACGTTGCAAATTACTATACATTGGGGAAACCAAACGTCGATTAGCCGATCGTATAACTGAGCATCTACGATCTCATCGTCTGCATCTACCAGGTTTTCTGATTGCCACACACTTCAACCCCCCCCCCTCACCCTGTAACATCAGCGATTTCAAGGTCACAGGAGCCCTTCTGTGCAAAGGCAATGATTTTGACCGATTGAGATCGGAAAACAGACTTATTTTTCAACTGCGTACTTTAAACCCCGATGGTCTCAACGTAAAGTTGACGTTTGTTTTAATAAGTAAATATCAAATCTCCTTTGACGCATTGTTACGTAATTATCATCTTTTAATTACTCATGACATTAAACACACTGTTTTGACCATGCGTTTGCGTGGCATTCATTCATCATATAATTACTCTTGAAATTGTACGCACTGTATTGATTTTGCATGTGCGCGGCATTTCTGTAGGCTGGTAGCATTATGACGATTCTGGACTTGTGCGTCTGCGTCTCTTCATGAAATCTGCTTTGTATGAACTTGTTAACATAGCTGGTATCGTTTGAGTTTCATATTAGCACTTTCTCAAAATGTTGAATGCTCAAAGTTAAACCTCATCCCACATTTTGCTAAAGGAAACCGTGTTCCTTGGCGGCATACTAGTGACAAGAAAGTGGCAACTGCGGGAATAATCAAAATATGGGTAATTTTTGTACGGTACAGTCAGTGGCGGCTGAGGAAGGGAATTCGGTCAGAGAGGGCGAGAATTGCTTGTAGAGAGGCATCAAAGTAGGTAGATACCCGATGCCGCAATACGGTAAAAACCTAACAAGGGCGACGACAAGGCGATTTGAGACCGTCAAGGGGGCAACCGCCCACTCTGACTATATGGTAGCTCCGCCACTGGGTACAGTGAAGTGAACTGTTAAAAATACACCTTCTTGTGGGATTCATGCGCAAAAATTAAGGTGGTCGTGTCATTCTTCTCGTTAAATCTAACTGTAACACTGCTTGGGAAGAACTGTTGGTCCAAGTCCCATGCATGCAACTTTATGCAACTCCGTCCTGTCCCACAAGAGAGCTTCATAGAATCCTCAGGTCATTTGAACGGTTAGCTTAAAATTAGTGAGATTCTAATTTTTTAGTTCTTTTTAATGCGCATGGAAAGCTACTAAAAGAGAAAATTTCGCACAAGAGAAATTCATTCCCCAACAAAGGGACAAAGCAATATATGCCCAAATGTATGCCCTACCGTTGACTAGCCGTTAGCTTGAAAAGTACCTTAGGCTAATTGGATCAGGGGCGCAAATCTGTGTTTGAGATTGGGAGTTGGGGACGAAAATGCGTATGATGTATGTGTGAGCATGAAACTGTGCACGCGTGCACTGCGAGCGCGAAGCCCGAAGCGCGAAGCCCCAAACGGGTGGGATCCAGGGGCCCACCTAAGGGCCTGGTGGGGTCCAGAGGCAAAGATCTGGCGGGGGTCCAGGGGAGAAGCCCCCGACAGCTACTGGATTTTAGTATTTCAGAAGCCTCAGGAAAATTGTTTCGAACGGAAATTTTTCAGTGTAATGTTCCTGGTTTCTAGTACATTTAGACTTGTAAGAAGGGCTATTTTGAGCGCAAAGTTAATATTACTGATGTGCTTCACTAGATTAAAGTTTTTGCAAGAGCTGTGATGTGTTTTAAATGTAAAAATGGGCAGGGGCAAAGTTCAATAGTTATCTAAGACGACCACTATTTGGCTTACTGATAATTGATAATTGATAATCAACTCTAAATGGTTATTTGTTAAGAACATACATGGTACAGATAATCCACTTACAAGCAGATGTGAATAGCCCGTGACTAGTTTTTGTTAGCTTGTGCGCTCATCTGGAAATAGTCAGAGCCCTGCATAGCCTACTGACTCAGCCTTTGAAATAATTTAATTTCATACGGCTTTAATCCACATAGATCTAAATACGATGTCCGTTTATCAGTTTATGATTGTATTTGCTGTCAGTAAAGGTAACAGTAGAATTATCAGTAACAATTAACAGCCTATTCCAGAGTAGTCCGTAGTCTGCTGACCTCGGGTCGCTTTGGTGGCTTCCCATACTAGGTCAGCAATGCATGCCATGTACATTTTTGGGCTACCACATCCTAGAAAATTTGGACTAGTCTCGAATTTTCTCAGATCGTTTTAGATTCTCCTAGGTAATTGATCTCTATGGATCATTAATATGTTTAAGACCCTTCATTCTAAGAAAACTTACACTTTGTATCCCGCATATGTCCAAAAATTTTGATTTATACAAGCGATGCACCATTGTATGCTAAAAAGCACGCATTGTTTTTCAACTGTGACATATTTCATAGCTACGGTTACGTTCAAACACGCGCATACGCGTATGTAGCAACAATCACTGCAGCAACGCACGCAGACGATGTTACTCTTACAGTAACATTACGGGAAAAAAATTGTACTGAGATAGCATAGGCCTAGTTCAGGGGAAAAAGTGTACGTGAGATTGAGAACTAGGCCTAGGTACCCTAGGCTAGTTCCAGAGGTATTTGGCAAAGAGCTATTGGTCATATATCCTGCATTTTTTTTTTTTTTTTTTGAAAATGACTAAGTACTGATAATATTTGAGTATCATTACTAACATTGGGCTGGGCAAATTATTACAGTTTCGCCCCCTCACATTTTCACTTGGGGAACAAAGGCCCCCTGCCTCCGGGATTTGCGCCACTGAATTGGATAATTTTATAAACGTGTATTGAAGAAAAGTTTCCCTGTCATACGAGGAAATTTTGACCAACGTCAGTATATCAATGAGTAAACCTAAGAAAAACTCTCCCAGTGTTTTAACAGTGAATTAAGTTACTGGCATTCTTAAAAAACAAAGTCACAATCTTTGTTAGCATTCCGGGTATCCCCAACCATATCTGAAGTGATTTAAATGAGATTTAAGTTGTACAAGTCGGTAAAGAAAGAAGAGAAAAGTTGAACCTTTGCCGTTTTGTCTTACTGAATTTTAATTATTGAACTTCTGGAATATTTACTGTACTGACGGCATCATGTCCATTATATCGCGCTTAGAAAGTCACATTGAAAGTCCTGTTACCTGCATTGAAGGTTCGACAATATTTTTAATTTGGTTAGAAAAAATAATTTTGGTCAACCGAGACGGGATTATCACAAGATACAGTTGGAAAATGACCGAAATCGTAGCAGTTACAAAAATTCAACAAACATGTACTGTATCCTGATGACAAGTCTGACAGGCATTCCTTTTTCCACTGTGGTCCGTGTAAAACATAAATTAGCTACGGAGGAATATACCAACGAAGTGCACAAAAATGCAAACACTAAATATAAAAAAAAATATAAAAATGAAGAGTCTATGTGTTCTCTCAAGGTCAAAAATACTTTTTAAATGATGATCTGGAAAATACCAAGGCAATAAAACTTGCAGGTAAATAGCGTCACAGGTCACAACTATGGGGAAATGTTTTGAAGGTATGTACCTAGTTATACTATAAAGCATGAGGAAACTAGAAGTTTTATAGCAAGGTCACATATTTTGAGTTCAAACCAACCATTGCCTTATTTGGAAAGTCCCAAAGGAGGAACAAGTCAAGATAGTCCATCTACACTTGAGTCACAATGGAAAGGTCATCTAGGTTCACCCTGGTCATCTAGGTTCACCCTGCTATGAAACTCAAATAGGTATTATCCCACACCTGTTTTAAAGATCACAGGTTTCCTGTTGATACGACAAAATGTAAATTGAAGAAAACTTGTTATTTCTTTGTTGTTTACCGATTTTAATGGTTGAAATTTCGATTTTTATATACAGAAACTAAACATTACAAATATCGTTGTGAAAATGAAAATAAACTTGTTGAAATTACAGGTGTTTAAGAAACTATTATCCCAATATAAGTGTCGGGTTAAAGGGTCAGAGGTGAGCTTGCCTACTGTCTTCGGGGAGACTCGCACTTACTCCCCTCTGTGCCAAAGCGGTAATAGTGGATGTGACGTAACGACCTGATCGGTTTAAACCGATCAGGTTGGGCAGTTTTCTGTAATTCAAAACATGTCAACTGTGATGTTCACTTAAAGTTAAATTCAACGTTTCAATTTTATTTCAACTTTTTTGTCAGTCCATAAGTAACGGAGTTACCACAATTCTCAGGGATCCTTCTCTTTGACAAGGTGAGTCGGTGACGGCTACATCGTGGAGTATTTTGGATATTACAATTTGTGAACATAGTATAATAAACATCTTAAAGTCATAAAAAATGCTAGAAAAAATGATATTAGTCCTTTTCCATATTAGTAAGAGAATGATTAAAGGAAGGGGACTTTCCAGGGGGTGAAGGCTCTAGGTGGGACAAAAATAACTTGTGCGTGATTTCTCCAATGACCCTGAGGATGCCATTTTTCGAACTTGCATAGGTGGCAAAAAACAACTTATTTTAAAGAATTTTGAGTGATTAATGGATTACTGATTCTTCCATTTCGATCCTGACATCCTTTTAGTCTGTCTTATTTTTGCAGGAAACTGTTGCTGGCTGGAGATAAAAGTGCCAGATCATCTTCCTGGAGGAGTGGTCAAAGGGGATTTGTGTCTCTCCCCAGTGGGAAAAAAGAATATTTGAGTGACTTTTGATGCTGCTTTTCGTGTTATGTTTGAATACTTTTACTGAAAAGGTGTTACACCTTACATTATTAATAAAAACAAAAAAACGGGAAAACTAGCTGTGTTGTACGTTTAAGACCCAAACAAAATTGACGTTAGGAAACAAACACCGAAGTTTGTGTGTGTGTGTGTATGTGTACGTGTGTTTGTTTATTCTTATCGGGATAACGGATTGAATACTTTTTGCAGTAGATGAGGGTGTGATCTCTTCAAACTTTAAATCAGGTTAAACTATTGGAACATTACAGTGATTCTAAACATACCAAACGTACACACTGGGAAGGGAATAGGAGGTAGCAGTCTACTCTCGTGAAGTCTATATAAACTCTAAAATGCAGCTGTTTGATTTCAACCAGCTTCTGAAGTGGAAACTAGGATTACTTTACTGGGAAGACTGAAATGTGCCTCCTGGTTTGTTATGAGAGAGCTGAGAAGTCTAACGCTAGCTGCACACTCCACGACGGCACACAGCAACTCAACTCGATCGTCGGGTCACTAACAGTCGTGTAGTGTGCGTGAGTTTACGACTGCGTCGCCTTCAACCGGGAAGGACGAACATGTTGGTTCTTAGTAACCAAGACTTATCCATATCTTATCTTTCTTTTTGAACGCAGCAGAACTATGCCAATCAGCTAGTGGGTATAACCGTAGCTAGGGTCATATGTTTAGGGGGTGTGAAGGTCCCAAATTCTGACTGGCTGGATTTTTTTTTCCAACTGAGCAGCGTGTCTAGTGCACTTTTTTACGCACCCTGTGTTTTTGCATACATCAGTGGGGGTCCTTTCTTTGTCAGTACATAAAGGTGCCGTCCTGGGGGAGGGGTCTAAGGGGAGGGACACTTTAGACATTTTTGTTAATGTAAGGCTGCTTAGATGCAAAATGGTGCTATTTTTGGGACATTTTTGAGCTGCTCATATCAGGTGCGGCGAAACAGAAAAAATAATGGGGGGGGGGGCTGAATGCCAGGAATACTATGTAAGCGTAACGCTACCATCGGTTGGTGCGGAGCGTACAAGAAAATTTTTGGCTTCACAAACCCTCCAGATGGCCGGAAACATCACTTCCCGAGTGTTTTAAGCTGCATGTACCCAGCTTTGAAATATGGATCTCATGTCTGCACTTGGCAAATGTTGGGGGGGTGGGCTGAACATACCTTTACCCCCTCACTTTTTCATTGGGGGATGGGCCCCAAGCCTCCCGGGTCCACCGCCAATGGCTCATATATGGCTGAAAAATGTTCATAATTTGGCGAATTCAGCAGCAGTAGGGATCCTTCCTTTGTCACGACGT
>WURT03023297.1:0-15699 GCA_009936505.3 Holothuria glaberrima | reverse complement strand
CCGAAATATACTTCATGAGTTTATAACTCTTGTTCTTATTTCTTGTTGGTGTTTGAGCACAACTGTATCATCTATACATATATATATATATATATATATATATTTATAGTTTAAGAAAAGAGTTTCACGTGTACTCCGATAAAATAAATCGAAAAACAGGAAATAAATATATACATCACTAGTTGACTAGAAGAGTACAAAATAATCCTAAATTTAATTCGAAATTTTCGTCCCCTGGAACCTTCTTCAGCGAGATAAGACAGTAAAGTGAGTACAGTTATTAACTTAGCTAACAGCATATAATATATATATATATATATATATATACATATATATTATGGATGTATATATATATATATATATATATATATTTTATATGTAGTGAAAATCGGTAAAGCTTGAAAATCTTGCTGAGGTGAAAAGCATATATATATATATGTGTGTGTATAAGTATATATATATATATATATATACTTATATTTATAAAAGTATATATATATATATATAAATATATATATACACCCCTGTTGCCACCATGCACCTTAAATATAGATCTATAGGCCTACTTTAGACAGTAGTTTGAAGATATGCAGGCAGTTGCGCCGCCAGACTGTGGTGATGAAGGGGGGGGGGGAACCACGGATGATGCCGTAACACTACCTCGGTTACATTCCCATGTTTGCGTAAATTGCACCCTTTTTGTACTGCCCTACGTTTGTGTACAGTAATAGGGATTCCTCCTTTGTCATTACATAAAGGTGCCGTCCTGGGGAGGGGTCTAAGGGGAGGAGTGTCCCCATTGAGAATTTTTTTTAATTTAAGGTTGATTAGATGCAAAGTGGTGCTCTCTTTGGGATATTTTTGAAGCTAATCTTATATGGCTGGAAAATGTCCATAATTTAGTGAATTCTAATTTTTGGTTAGGTGAAAGAGGAGACTAAGCTATGCCTGGATATATGCTTGAAGCCCCCTCCCCTCTTTTTGGGCTACTTAGCTGCCTTCTATTCGGGATAGTTTTTTACGCCAAAATACGTGCGCCTTTGACTATTACCCTAATTTTCCTTTGCTTCATTTTACATTACAAAAGGCCATCTAAGGCTGGCTGATAACTGTATAGGGGCCTCCCGGGAAGCTCTGAATCAATAATGCTTACAGTGTTCTAGCCAAGATTTTTCTAACGGGTTGCCATGCAGTATTTTGTGTTATGACCGGCCTGGGGAGGGGTCTAAGGGAGGGGCTGTCCCCCTCCCCTTTGAATTTGAAAGATTTTGAAAAATTGTCCTCACATGCAATCTGGTGCCACATATGCTACCTTTGAAGTAAAATTTTGTTAAAAATATTTACGTATTTTAGGTACTAATGGTCCAATGGCTCCCCTAAATACGCCACTGGATGCTTATTACATGACATCAAAATGATAATATAGAGTATGATGCTGAGCACTTTACAACTGTTGTATTTTTACTTTCGTTGATAAAGATTTCCATGACAAAACCTGCATTCCGAATCTGCATCGAGACACTTTAATTGCCGAACAACCACACATGCCACTCAAAAAGCCAGTCTTTTATCTAATAATTCGTAAACAGCTTTTAACTTTTGCTGCTGTGCTTCTCTGGGAGTTGCTATCGTAAGATATTGATAATAAAAACAATAGTGTGGTAAGGTTTGAAGCGCGCGAAAATTTTGATAGTTTGCGAAGGATTTGCGAAAATTCTTATAGTTTGAGAAACATTTGTGATGAAAAATGATTACAATAGATCCATTATTCGGTCGAAAACACACCTCACCCTACTCTCTACAGAAATCTATAGCTTAAACGCCTTTTCGGATCATTTTAAAATTTTAAGAATTTTGTCGATTGGGGGACAAGCCCCCATGCCCCCCGTGCAGGTGCCTATGTATGCAGGGCTGTAACGCCCGCGTTTAGATTCAGACTCGATTGCGGATTCCAGTACGTTTTTTACTGGACTCGCAATTGGTCCAGAATGGGAGGTTCCGGATTCGGAACTGGCCCGAAATGGCTGCAGCAGGCTTGACTCGGATCCAATTCCACAAAAATGGAAGTATTTTTAACGTTACTGAACGATACATTCTTACAGTCTTATTGGAGCTAAATTTAATACATGAATGGTCGACACGTCAACTAAATAAAACGGTGAACCAGGTTATGAAATCGACTCCTAAAAATGACAGTTTAAATGAAATGTATACTTGGAAAATAGTATAAAAAGCATTTGCATGGTATTCTACATTGTAAAATGGCCGGACTTGGAATTGGAGACACTAGAATCAGAATTGGCTCGGAATCAGTGGGTGACTCCGAATAGGCCTGTAATGGTGGTCAATTAAATTGGAATTTACTCGGATTCGGGTTACCTGGATTCGGATACAGCCGGCCCTGAAGATATACTTTCCCAATTTTGAATGTATTGCACAATTTTATTCATTATTCCGCCGGATAAGATAAGTTACCGGTATTATAGGCCTTTATGAAAACTCAGTTGTCTTTTATTGTCTAAATAAGTTTCATATTAAGGTTATAACATATATAGACGTGTATGTCTGAATGTAGTGTAATGAAGCATGTATTTATAGGCTTATAAACTAATTAAAAGAGAAAAGTCATTTTGTTGTTTTCAGGATTGCAGCACGATGATGCAATAATGCAATACTTAATTACATCACATCTAGACTTCTGTTCTGCACAAAGTACCCCAGTTCCGTCTGGTCTCCCATCCCCTCTGTGATTGATCCATTGTTAAAGCATGTCACTTTCGGCCAATCAGAACTCTCGGTTCCTATCCCATGCAGGCTAGTATCTTAGGTGCAGTGTCGAACCAGGGAGTTGCCAGCAACTACCTGGTCGAACGACTGCAACGCTCACCCACACCTGCACACGCGAGAGATTATATAAGGTAAACAACATATCGTATCATCGTGTTCCAGGAGCATGTAGCTCCCAATCATATTTTAGGCCGGCCAATATAATGTGAAATCATCGCTTATCATCTGTATATATTTTAATCTGGAAAAATCATCGAATAAATCAAGGATAAATTATTTAAAATCTGTCATATTTTTGGATCCCCGTACTGAAGCCTTCACTGGAGCGATTCATGTCCAACCCAACATGACACTAGAAGTCAGTCTAGAACGGGACCACGCATGACAGACCCATGATGTAGAAGGTTGTGGGGTTGGTCATGTTAAGTTGACGTTGTCCCTTGGGGACGTAGCTCCTTTGGAGGAGCAGAACTCCTTCGAAGGAATAACCTTTGCTTTTCGCCCTTCGGTTCTTCGCCAGAGAGTCGAGGGGACTTTGGAAAAAGTAGAAGTATTCAAGCGAAGACATGTGAAAGGAAGTCTGATTCAGTGCATTCTCAATTTGCGTATTTCGGAAATTACGGTCTCATATCCCTTCGGGGCTCTTAACTCCATTTGGGATTCGTTTCAGGTTTTCGCCTGACAGTGGGAGATACCCAACAGGACTTTGATTGATACACACTTCTGAAATTACGGATGACCACAAGGCTATAGTTGAATGATATCTGCTTTAGTACACCATATTACACCTACATCCAGTGGCGTACGTAGCTAGGATTTTTTTCCGGGGGGGGGGGGCAAGACCTAAAAATTTCCGAATTTTCATCTGAAATTTCCGAATTTCCATATGAAAATTTCCGAATCTTATGTTCTTCTATACTACAACTCTGGTTGAATGGTTTACATTTCCCAAAGCATATTACACCTACACAGTATTATACATATGGATATGCATTTATGCAATGCGTACTACACATACAATTGTGATGTAGGCCCTACGCTCATTTTACCCCTGGGGATTTGTAGGGACGTATAAGTCTGTAATAATCGCCGAGCGAAGCGAGGCGCGATTTTTTCTTCACTTCTATTTGAAATTGAAGCCTCCAGATCTATTTATTTACCCAAGTGAGTTGTATTAACTTATTTTTTTTTTAATTTTTTTTCTGTCGGGAAGATAATTATCTTTAAAGCGTTTTTCAAGTCAATAATTAAAGATATTTGTCAAGTCAAATACCAAGGAATTGTTGACAGTTTATTGTGATCCGTAAAGTGGAGGTCATAGGCCTTATACAGTGACCAAAATCTTAAAAATTGTATTCACACATTATTTTCACTGAGTAGGAAAAGATAACCATATTTATAAAAAGTAACCATGTAATGCCTTATAGAAATAACTTCTATTAAAAAATTAAGTTTTAGTAGATGCCGAACGTAGGCGAGGCAAAGAAAAATTTGATATAGGCTATTTCACTATATTTTGCTATATTTTGCCATATAGGCCTATAAGAATTATTAGATGCCGAGCGTAGCGAGGCAAAGAAAAAAATGATATATTTCACTACATTTTGCTATAGGCCTACCTTGCCGTAGATAAGCTTTATCAGATGCCGAGTGCAGCGAGGCAAAGAAAATTTGATATATTTCTTTACATCGTGCTATATTTTGTCGTATATAAGTTCTATTAGATGCCGAGCGCAGCGAGGCGAAGAAACATTTGAAATATTTCACTACATTTTGCTACATATTTCGGAAATTTTTAGCCCTTTTCGGAAATTTTATGTTTAGCTATGTGTCGGATATTTGAAAATTTCCGAGCCAGGGGGAGGGGGAGTGACCGCTCCTGCCCCTATAGCTGCGACACTGGGGCCATCAGAATCAGGGGTCAAGGGCTTAGGGCTGGAACACCCTAATTATGTCAGTTGGAAGTTCAAAAAGAAAAAAAAAGATTATTGTAAACTGTGTCTTAGTTAGAACTTACCGTCACGGTGAATAATGTTACAAAATGCTATGGGCGTACGAAGTGGAGAAGGGGAAAAGGGGGACTGAGGGACGCACGTCCCCCACTGAGGAGGAATATTAGTTGCGTGTGGGCAAAATGTAGGCCTATGCTATTTTTCCGGCAAACGTGTGACATTCTTGTATTTCAATTTGGCCGAAATACTTCACAACACAATTGGGAGAGAGTCTCGAACGTGTATCATTATAAAAAGGTAAAAGCATGGGCGTGGATCATGGGGGGAGGCGGGGGACGCGTCCCCCTCACTTTTTTGGAAGGGGGACATCGTCTAAAAGCCCCCCCCACTTTTTCAAAAATGATGAAAACTAAAACTGTGACTACGAATTGACAATACGTATTAAAAGCTAAATTTCGCCCAAATATGGCACCATTTGACATACAGACACCTTCCAATTTAATTTTTCTTCAAAGCCTTGGACCCCTCTCCATCACAGCGATTCGTAAATAGTAAAAAGTCTAACAATTTACTGTTCACTCACTTCACGAAGTGTAGTTCTGATTTATCCCAAGGAGTGAGTAAAAAAATCACTTAAGCAAGCAAAATGAAAAAAAAAAAACTTCTTAAAAAAGTAAAAAAATTTGGTGATATATTCAATTCAAATTTAACACCAAATGTAGCACCATTTTGCATCTAGCCCACCTTACGTGAGCACAAATTTTCCAAAGGGGAGTGGGACACCCCTCCCCTTAGACCCCTCCCTCAGGACAGCGGTGATCTGAGGGGGGCTATTTTTAGCCAAGCTTTTTTTTACGCTCCGCGCCAACCGGTTGTGGAGCTCCTCTTATAGATAGGGCCAGTGACTATACCCCCCACACTTTCAATGACGGATCGCCGCCCACGGCAGCCATTATCTGTACATTGTCGTAGATGTCAATATTCCATTACTCTAATTGTTATGTATGGATGGTCCTAATACTGACACATTATCCTTTTTCCTTGAAATTCAAGAGGTACTGAGTTCAATACAGTTTATTGTATCATTGTTGGTGACTGGAATGTTGTCCTTAATCCAGATCTGGATACAATATGAATTACTTACTTACCAGAGAAGCTGTTATTCAGCTAATGAATGAACTGAACTTATTTGATGTGTGGCAGGTATTTCGCCCTACAGATGTCCGATTTACCTGGCGGCAAAAGTCACTATTCAAACAAAGTCGTTTGGACTATTTTTTAGCTTCATCAGGGCTCTTAAGTACAGTTTTGTCAACTGACATTTCACATGGTTACAGGTCAGATCATTCTATGATCAGTACTTCTTTTTTAAACTATGCAGTGTCTCACTTTGCAGAGGTTACTGGAAATTCAATAACTCCCTCTTGAAAGATGAAGTTTATGTGAAGCTTGTTAAGAAAATTATTGACGATACGATCGACGACTATGGTTGTATTCCCTATAATCGTGAAAATATGAGTAACATTCACAGGCAAAATATCATGTTTACCGTAAGTGATCAATTATTTTTCGAAACTCTTCTCATAAATATAAGAGGTAAAAGTACTTCTTATTCATCTTCTGTTAAAAGAGAAAAACACAACAGGGTGTGTTTTCTCCTAGGGGAAATTCAACATTTAGAAAACAAGTTTGCAGAATATTCAAATATTAGGGATCACATTGATGCTTAAAAAAAAGAGCTTGAGGTCATAACGGAGGAACAACTGAAAGGAAACATGATACGTTCACGTGTCCTGTGGATTGATGAAGGTGAAAAACCATCCAAGTTTTTCCTCAATTTAGAAAAAAAAAAAAACGAAATAGTGCAAATAAGTTGCTCAGACATGTTACTAATGATGATATTTATGACCAACATGCTATTAGAGAAGAGGTGTGCAATTTTTACAAACAATTATATAGTTCACATGACAAGTATCTAACTAAGGTTAATCTGAAGGAAACTTTATCTCATCTCGTTAGGAAGTTATCCAAGTCTGAGGCCATGAGCTTGGAAGGTCCTTTAAATTATGGAAAAGTGTTCAAAAGTCTAAAAAATATGAAGAATAACAAATCGCCAGAATCTGATGGTTTTACAACTAAGTTTTTTTTGATATTTTTTTTACTGAATTGGGCTGGTTTCTTGTTCGGTCCCTCAATGATGGCTATGAAAAGGCAGAGATGTCTGTAACACAGAGAGAGGCATGGTCTTATTTCCTTAATTCCAAAGGGGGATAAACCTAGGAATTTTGTACGTAACTGGAGACCTATTTCCCTTCTCAATGTTACTGAGAAGATAGCCTCCTCTTGCGTTGCTAATCGCGTTAAAGCCGTATTGTGTAACCTTATTTCGTTTGATCAGAATGGCTTTTTAAAAGGATGCTATATAGGGGACTGCATTAGAACTATTTATGACATTATGTACAGCCTTCAGGAAGATCAATCTCCTGGGATACTTTTCGTCACTGATTTTGATAAAGCCTTTGATTCTGTTTCTTTGTCCTTTATCCGGAAAGTCCTTGACATTTTCAATTTTTCTATTTTATAGTGGTTCGACACTTTTTACAATAATGCCTCATCATCAGTTCTTGTAAATGGTTTTCCATCTCACACTTTTTCCTATGAACGTGGGTGTCGACATGATGATCCTATGTCTCCGTACCTTTTCATTTGAACAGCTGAAATCTTAAATGTTTTGTTAAAAATGATAATTTTATTCACGGCATTGTTGTTTGAGAGCATGAGTACAAGATCATGACTCAATATGCTGATGATACCACTTTTTTATTGAAGCAGATGAACAATCTTTTATCAATTTATATAATCAAATAGAGTCCTTTGGGAATTATTCTGGTTTAAGGGTTAATTTAGATAAATGTTTTCTTGTAGGCATTGGTTCCTTATGTGGCAGAACGATTACTTTCGAACATTTTAAAGGTAGTACACACTGGGTGGAAAACAAGGGCGTAGAAGCGGGGAGGGGGAGGGCTGTGGCGCGCCATTCCCCTCCCCAGCGAAATTTGTGGTAGCTTAAGTATGCTTCAGCCCCACTTTCCAAGCACGATAACCCTTTCTTTGTCTCTTCTGTAAGAAATGTCAAAAATGTGTAGTAATTTACCTTAGAATTTGTCCAAAATGATGCACCAAATTGCATCTAAGAACTGTCAAATATCCAAAAAAATTTCAAAAGGGCTAAGAAATATTAAAAATGTGCAGTAATTTACCTCAAAATTTGTCCAAAATAATGCACCAAATCGCATCTAAGGACCCACAAATATCCAAAAGTTTTCCAAAGGGGACTGGGTGAGGGGACACCCCCACCACTGCCATCACTATAACCCACCTTCATGTACTAAAATATGTGAAGTCCTTTTATGATATTTTTTATCGTAGGTACGTTCTTTTTGGTGAGGTAAAAAGTTTGTTACCTACCTACACACATGCCTACCTACCTACGTACACACACATACACACATACATGTACGTAGGACCATGTGAAATCGTTGTTAGAATAGTTTTTACATTATCGGTAAATTCTTTTTACATTATCGGTAAACGAGATTTTTAAATAATCGGTAATTTTTTTTTACATTCTCGGTTCAAAGATTTTTTTACATTATCGGTAAATTTTTTTAAATTATCGGTTGTTTTTACATTATCGGTAATTTTTTTACATTATCGGTCGTTTTTACATTATCGTTTTATCGTTTTACATTATCGGTTAATTTTTACATTATCGGTTGTAACAGGGGCTAAAAATGGTCTGTATGTCAAAGCATATTATTTCCCTGAAAACCTCATATTTGCACGTTTGCTTAATAATCGAGTTAATACATTTCCACATTTTTATCAAAAAAGTATAATGTCGACATGGCTAACTTTTGCACGAACGGCGACTACTATTTTGAGTTTCATTGTGCCAAGTACTTTTTTGGTAATCACTGCTACTCTATTCCTGAAAATGACGAAGTTTTGATTTTAAGTCAGCCCATCTGGAATAATAGTTTAATTTTGATTAATAACAAGCCTGTATTTTACCATAATTGGGTTCAAGGGGGGATTACTTTCATTCATGATTTACTCGATGAAGAAGGAAAGTTCTATACGTATGATTATTTCGTCAATACTTTAAATAGAAAAGCAAACTTTCTTGAGTTCTATGGGATTCTTGCAGCCATTAAGACACAGTGGACACAATTTTTAAGAAACTTTAGTTATAGATTAAGTAATCCAACGAATAGTTTTATGAATATTAATTTAAGAGTAACCAACTGTGTTGTAAGGCTATTTATGATAAACTTTTTAACTCATCTGCTATTTGTCGGTAATAAACCCTATACTAACTGGTCCCGTACTCTTGATGTCTCCAAATATTTATGGTCAATGTATTGTTCCAGTGATGTACAAATTAGGTGGTTTCAGTATAGGCTCCTTCATAGGATTATTCTTACTAATAAATATCTTTATCTTATCAATGCTATAGTCTCAGATAAATGTACATTTTGTAACAATCATATCGAAACGATTGATCATCTTTTTTGTAACTGCTGGGCTTCAACCCTTTGAAGTTACGTGCGTAACATCTTTGTAAACGCTGGAATTAACGTTGATTTAAGAAATAATACAGTAGCATTATTTGGGGATGATTTCGCACGTGAACTCAATCTAGTGATAATTTAAATAAAATGCTATCTATTCCGCTGTAAGCAAACGAAAATACCCCTTCTACTATCGGGCTATCGCATCATGTAAGGAATTATTTCCAGTGGCGGCGGAACCGGGGGACCGGGGGCTAAGCCCCCAATGAAAAATTGAGGGGACTAAAGGTATGTTCAGCCACCCCCCATATTTGCCAAGTGCAGACATGAGATCCATATTTCAAGCCTGGGTATATGTAGCTTAGAACACTCGGGAAGTGCCGTTTCCGGCCATCTGAGGGGTTTGTAAAGCCAAAGATTTTCTTGTCCGCTCCCCGCCAACCGATGGTGGCGCTCTGTTTAGAAACATGTATTACTATTTTTCATAGATTGATTTTTTTCATTAACTGTAAAATTGCAGACATGAGATCCATATTTCAAGGCTGGATACATGCAGCTTAAAACACTCGGGAAGTGCCGTTTACGGCCATCTGGAGGGTTTGAAAGCCAAAAAATTTCTTGTACGCTCCACGCCAACCGATGGTGGGGCTCCGCTTAGATAGTCTTCCTGCCACTCAGCCCCCAATATTTTTTCCGTTCCGCAGCGCCTGATTATTTAATGCTTTACTCCTACATATTAAAGAAGGACTTAAAAGTGGGTATTTGGAGGCGTTATTGGTTGTCCTTGTTTAGTTTATTGGATTTGGATATTTTGGTACCGTATTTTTGAAACGTTGAAAAAAGCATTTTCTTTGATATATTATTTTATTTATTTTTTTTACGAACGATTGCTGATTGTTAAATGTTCAAGTCTACTTTATCACCTGTATTGTATTGTGATTTTAATTTTCTTTGACTGAAAAATATTGTAATAAGTGACAAATAAATGAGGAAAAATACTTCTAAAAGTTGTCATATAGTATCACCTTGCAAAGCCTGAAAAGGACCATTTCCGGTGATCTGAGGGGGGGGGGGGCTATTTTTGGCCAAGATTTTCTTTGTACTCTCCACGCCAACCGATTGTGGAGCTCCTCTTTTAGATAGTGCCACTAACTATATCCCCCCCCCCCCACTTTCAAAGACGGATCACCGCCCATGGTAGCCATTATCTGTATTATATTCTAACGAGAAGGGTCATCTTCTGCGATCTAGGAGGAAGGTGTAGACCAAACTTGTCTCCACGCTATATACGCACTAATATATGATTTAGCTTTGCTCAGGTCATTGCTTTCCAACCGGGCGTAATAATAAGCTTACAAAATACACAGAGTGACATTTAATTCACCCTTGCTGTAAGATGTTGAGAAGGGCGCAAAAATAACCGTTGCGAAAATAGCCCTGCTTCCGTCCGGGATAATTGTTAACATGAACAATAAAAATAGTCTATGCATATCCCAAAATATCTCTCACAAACTGTTTCCCAAAACATTTGAAAGAGCCTTCTGTTTGAAATAAAATAAAAGTGTTGTCCAAATGGGAATGGCTTTACAGTACTGAACTCATATCTGATGAGCAACTTCTTTTTTTGCTTTCCTGCAAGTGACCAGTAGCCAACATGGGCATGATACCGTGGTAATCTGACACTGCATGATAATGTCATAGAAATGCTTCTTTCTGTACTTCCTTGATTCTAAAACGCCAGGAAATCACATCTAATAAAGTTTACTTTCATTTTAAAGAAGGTATTCTACAGGGCCAGGCAGACCTTCCGTCTTGGCCATTTACAACCCTGCACTTATTTCCTGGCTGTTGTAAGGTGGTCACAAAATGAGATACACACTAATATACGATTTCATGAAAATGTGTGGTTTTTTTGTATTCTTATCTTGATTTCCAGATGCCAAAAATGTACATCTAACAGCGATTAATTTTCCATATTTCGTCCCCCACTTAAGGTTTCATGCCTTTGGCCCTAGCAAAGTAAGTCCGCTTTTACGTACAATCTGGACCTGACAAAAACATGACCATTAAGGGTAATATGATGGTCACCTTTATACTAGAATGTGAACAGGTGAAAGAAAAGGATTGAAAATGGAGACATATTTTAACAGAAATACTTGGGGCGGAGGAATGGGAGAGCAGTTTTCTACCAGTCAGGGAAATCTAAAAGAAAAGTTTAAAAAGCCATGGCTTAGATCATGTTGAGGCATAGGGTATCTACTATCTGCCTACTTCAAAACGCCCCTACAGGCCATTCTCACTCCCTTCTGACCGAATTTCCTAGCTCCGTTACTGCCTCGGTCGTTTTGAACTTCTACAAATTTAAATCAATTTGGACATTAACTTAAATACAATAAATTTTTTTAACTTTCGAGAGGTGTAAAATATTCTGCCGCAATCATTCTGTTAGTAGTTTGCTGAACCAAATTGAACAATTCTGTTTGCACAGCTGAAAAGAGGTTGTACAATTGCTTAAGTTCATTTTTATAACGTGTTTGCAAACGTAATATATATGATGGCCTATACACGTATTTCAAGACCTGCTGTTAGATAAAAATGTATAATGATAATGCATCTACTAATACAAGCATAGCCGTAGGAAGCGGGGACTGAGGGGGGGGGGGTTAAGCACCCTGTCAAAATGTGGTGGGGGAACTATGCTTCCGCCCCCTAGTCCAAGGACGAAAACCCCTGATTTGTCTATTCTGTAAGAAATTATAAAAAAAATGGCGGTAATTTACCTTAAAATTTGTCCTAAATGATGCACCAAATTTCATCTAAGGACCTTCAAATATCCAAAAATTTTCCAAACGGGGAGGGGGACACTCCTCCCTTTAGACACCTTCCCCAGGAAGGCGATCTGAAACAAGGCAAAGGCGTCACAAAGGAGAGAGCCCCCGGGGGAGATTCTCCCCTCGCAAATGCCCCTGCTCCCCATTCCCCCAGTCCATTTCTTTACAAAGGTACCTTCACTGAAATACGCCTTTACTGGAATTTTGTCCTGGGGTCCACAGTTTGCAACAGTAATGTGCTCTCAAAACTCTTTTCTTCCCCAACACCCCCAGCACACTCAAACCTCTCCCCGGCGACCCGGCGCTCTGCAGAGAAGTCAACATGCTATGCACCATAAGTCATGAGTGACAGGTCTTTTGAGCATGGTTGGTATTATATTTTCATTCAAATATTTTTTTTTTTATTAATGTCTACTTACACCAGCTTGGATTCGAAGACCCGCTAAAATGGCCAGGAAGACGTATGTGCCGATTACTTGCAAAGAGATCCTGTTAATGACAACCTTACTTCTCCGCTTCATACCCCACCCATCTTCTCAACCACGCTGCAAATATGAAACGGGGACTCTCAATAGCCCCAAATACTCTGGCAGTAACACCCATTAATCATTGTATTACATTCCAAGAGGCTATAACGCAGATTGTTTGCAAAGGGTTAGTAAACTGCTGTCGTGTCTTCAGCTGTTCAGAATTGATTGTCCTTTGGGAATGACGTACTGCTTTAAAGGAGATGCTATGACAGTTGCAGAATTGTGGGTGAGAATTTGAAGATCAACCACTCGTTATTGCCTCTGTTCGCCGTGCATTTCCTTCAGTTCGTTCCTTAAGAGGTACCTCCACTGGAATACGCCCTTAAGCAACTAGAAAGTGGTGACTGGTTTTAACTGTCACCGATTGAAACCAGTTACCAATTTCCAGTTACTTAACTGGAATTTTCTCATGGGATCCACAGTTTGCATTAATAATGTGCACTCAAAAAACCTTTTCCTCCATATCTGCTCCCCCAAAGACATTTTTGAAATCCCGGAGACACGGCGCTCTGCAGAGAGGTCTACATGCTATGCACCATATATGTTTTAAATCACGACAGAATCACCCAACACCCTACCCATTTAGTACATTAATTCAGCCAAGGATATATGATTGGTTCTTTTAGGAAGGGCACCAACCGAAATCTCTGCAATACTGTAAGCGACTCCCGTTTGCACAGTTCCATTGAATCTGAGGCTTCTCCCTATTGTCTTAGGAAAATTGAAGTTCTAAACCGAGAAACCCATAAAATGGCTTGGTCTTTCAGCTACTCCGTATGTTGATTCAATTTCATGAATTATCAGGAATGTCCAAATACTTTCAACTTGTCTCCAGAAGATTGCAGTGGTGTAGAACCTCGCAGATAAGTGAGAAACAATTCTCAGTGTACATATATGCAATCAATGTTACCTGGGCAGTCAAGCGGGGAGGGGCCCCTTGAATCCGTTGTGCGCCTCCTCGAATTCGTGCCTAGTATCAATAACTAAGTCATGAATGACAGGTCTTTTGAGCATCATAGGTATTATTTTCGTTCATTTTTTTTATTGATGTCTACTAGCACTAGCTTGGATTGGAAGACCCACTAAAATGTTCAGGAAGACGTATGTGCCGATTACCTGTAAAATGATCCTGTTAATGACAACTTTACCCATGTCCGATTCATGCCGGGTATGCCCCACCCATTCTCTTCAATATAGCCTCAAATACTCTTACGGTGACTTCCCTAAAATTTACATCTCATTACTGTATTTTGACATAAAGGGGGGGGGGGGAGCAAATCCCGAAATTCCAAGAGGCTATAAAGCAGATTGTTTGCAAAGATTTATTAAACTGCTGTGGTGTCTTTAGCTGTCGAGAATTAATTGTCCTTTGACACTGCTTTGAAGATATTATGACAGTTGCAGAACTGTGGGAGAAATTTGAAGTTCAACCATTGGGGATCATGACAAATGGGCCTCTTCAATGACTGTCTTGGAACAGTCTGTTGAGCAGAGACAGGAAAAATAACCAAAAAAAAAAAAAAAAAAAAAATATGACAGCAGTATGTTAAAATGAACATCTGTATATTTTTTTCATAAAATGAAGGTCATTACAAATCACATGAATGATGCACATGCCATGCAATATGATTCACACCCACTGCAACCATGCTTACAGCACATTTTGTTCTCAGAAGCCAGAGATATTACGAAGATAAAAGATTAACTAATCTGTCTCTATAATGCACTGAAAACTCTCTGAAGTGCATTTCAGTAACTCTTTTCAAATCCAAATGTTATTGAAGGAGAATGAACTTTATTATGAGACCTGAAAAAGTTCCTTTCATATCAAACGATTTTTTAGATCTTGGGAAGGAGAAGTCACATTTTCTATAAGTACACAAGTAATTTTGGAAAATGGAAACTTGCACTCTCTATGCTTGTACAGTGAGGAGTTTGGAAGACTGCGTAGAGTAGCACCCTTTGAAGACAGGCAGCCACGCCCTCCAGTTATCTTCCCCTTATTTAATATAAAGTCATCATATCAATGATGAATGCAATCAGTAGTGTGTCTTTTTTAACTATTATTTGAAAGTCCCTATTGTCAGATGCATACTCATCATTTCCTCTGTGGAGTGTGAGTGCAAGAGAAGTGTGTGTGTGTGTTGGAGGGGGGGGGGGGTGGTGATAGCAGACAGAGCTAAATTTTGTCTCTCTTTTCTGTGGGTAGTACTCCCAGTCCCCCTTTCCCCACCCCACACTAGCTATTTTGCTACCTTTTGCTATAAATGCAATAATGCTTACCCCTGTGTCAAACAGACTTGCATATTGATTTACTTCCAAACCTAAACTATTGCATATGGAAGGCTACGTCTGTACCTAAATATACCTGATGAAAGCCATCTGGTGCAAAGAAATAACTGCTGTTGTTCACTGAAAGGTTAGTTTTGCATCTGAATGTACCTGATGTAAGCCACCTGATGCAAAGAAATAAGTATTCAATTTAAATAGCATAACAGTACTTATTACTATGAATTACTCTATTAATATATAGTAAATAATTAAATCATTTTGTCATTATTAATCACTTAAAAGATGCACTTAATTTTGCAAAATTACATAATTTGTCATAGCATAGCAATACTATGCTTTAAACTGATGGTAAAAAGAAGGCACTCAATCCTCTTGTTATTAATAAATGTTTAAAACAGATATTGTAAAAGAAATTTAAATGGACCCATGTTATACAACTTAGGCAAGTAGGCACTTAAAAATGTATTAAAGTGGAAGACCTTGGCAGAAAGACTTGCCCAATAAGAGCTTGGTAATTATAGGTTGCACATAAGCTCAAAAATAGCCTTTCAGTGTTTTAACATCTGTATACTGCAACTGCTGCAATTTAAATTTTCAGCTAACAGGGCCATGTTGCATAAAGGCCTGTACACACGAGCAACATTTACAAAACATTCCCAAAACATCCACTGGCAACAAATCCAAAACATGCTTGTTTTCGGTTTGTTGCACAGTGTAGACAGGGTATACAGCA
>WURT03023286.1:0-10629 GCA_009936505.3 Holothuria glaberrima | reverse complement strand
ATTTAAATGTTGCAGTATATTTTTTAACTAATAAATGGTATTCAAATTTACTAAATTTTTGAGGCAATCCACATTTTCAGTGAGTTCAAAAGGTTTCAGGACTTCTCTGAAGATAGAGCTTTGAATGTAAGTAAAGTGAAATACAAAACTGAGTTATCTTTATATGTTTTATCAAGCCCAGAGAAATGACAGTAAGTTTACTCGAATTGATCGATAGTGTAACCCGAGAGAATTGTGTGAGTAGCCTACTGTATCACAGGTACCAATACAAGTGCATTGTCTCCCACAATGCCTGCAATTACAATTACATATTTCTTTTTTATAGAGCATTTATTCCAAAGTTTGCATACGCACTGACGCTTTTTGTCAAAACCTTTTGGTACTTCTAAGAAAACACTACCAACAAATGTATTCAAGAACAAGGAAGCACAAGTATACTCTCACAGTAAGTCTGCCATATAATAGTGCATGGAAAATATGCAGTATATTGGACTGGCTTTAGAAGTGACGTTACTCTGGGCTATCTAAGAGAACCAATATATGTCATGTCATGTTCCTTTGTGCTACAATGTTGAAAATATTTGTGGAGCCTTTGTAGGGTATGTTGCATGCTACACCTAAAATGGACTTGTAGTAGTCCTTCCAGAGGGTGCAGTGTACTTGCACCAGTAGTCACACTGGCCACTTTGTGTGCACCTGTACAATTGTGCCTTGTGATATCTTCCCAAAATGCTGTAAATGTTTGCATTGCTATTAGACAGTGATGTATGCAAAATGGGTCCACAGAAAATTTCAAAGCAGGTGTTTGCAATTTTTCCTTTTGCGATATCAATGATGCAAAGCATGTAAAAGAAGAATTGGCAAGAAAAATAAAGAAAGCTGTATGATGAAAACTGGAAAAGAAACTATTAATGCCCTTGCTAACAATGCTATCAGTGTTTTGTGTTGTTAATAGTTTACTTGGTTTATAATAAAAAAAATAAAAATCAAATTTTGAAAATAAAGTTACATTATGCAGTGGCTAATACATGATGTCACAGGAGAGCTTTCTAGTACTGATAACAAGATATTTGGTCAATCAGAATATTGGTTTAACAGATCATCAGTTTTTTATTAGCAGATATTAAAATTCATGTACACATCCACTTCCCTTCAACCACTATTCTTTTATAAGTATGAACTCAACAGAAAAAGCAAAAGTGAACATAACATGTTTATCCCCATGGCAACTAACGCCTCCTCCCACTGTAAAGCAACTTTCCTTGAGTGTCATGTCCAGGATGGGGTTTATAACACCTGTGCATGAAACAGGTGCATAACAGAACAGAATTTGTCTACTGACCATAGTATCTGAAAAGCATTGTTATCTAATAGTCAGTTCATTTGGAGTATGTGTAGCCAGCAATTATTTGCCTAGGTTATCATCCCAGAGCCTTAACAAAAATAAATGCATTAAAGGTAAACTTCAAAATTTCAGCAGAATACATATAACCAGGAACATTTTATGACTATCTCTGCTACTAAATTTCAACAAGTGAAATGAGCAGATATGATTGACGGAAAAAGCCACGAGTGCGTAAAAATTAAGTAATACAACAATTCTGAAAATTTAAACCAATAAGAAAGAAAGCTCATAAAATTTTACTAAAGCCTTCATTTGCGATGAAGTTCCTTACATTTCATCCTCATACTCTTTTGGTGGTGTGATGGCAATGATAAGTCTCAAGACATCAGAACCCTATGGGGTAAAAACATAGAACAGAAATTTGAATCAAATAAAAGCAATCTGATTGGAAATACAACATACAGGTGCAATGCAATATAGGGTGAAGAAGGGGGAAAGTAGGTGGTAGTGAAGGGGAAGGGGGAAGGTACAGCACATGCGCTAGATACCACTTGGGGAAGGTGCCATCAGGAGGCTTCTAAAGGTCATACAAGCAAGCCTCATTCCTAAAATAGTGGAGAATTTCTCAGATCTGTTTTCTTCCAATCACTTAACTCTAATGCCCATCTAAACTGAGTTCAGTTTACACTTTTTATTAACTATTTCATTGAAAATGTGAATTTCTAAATTAATACAAAATGTTTGGATGTAACTAAATGCCTGTGAAGTATCTATTCCAGAAATACAAGAGGAAGCTTTGCCAATCTTTAGTGTGGTATAATAGGCACTAACTGATGGTGGAACTCCTCAAACATTGTCATCCACAAATTAATCACCAAAATAATGTTCTGCACCTACCAAACTAAGGACACAGCTGTTTCGATGCATGCCACAGTCACCAAATTCTCTAGCTATTAACCCCTTGTATCATAGAGCAATTATTGATGTGCAATACCTCTGACAATAGAATCTCTTTGTGAAAGCTATTAATGTGCAATACCTCTGACAATAGAATCTCTTTGTGAAAGCTATTAAATAATGCCAAATACTTTCAAAACAACTATAATTTGGCAAATTGCTCATTTTTCCAAGAATACTTTACCCCTGCAAATGTTTAAGAAAGCATCTCACCAATCTGCTGTGTGGTATTAAATCATTACAGGCTATGACACAAAATGAATCAGTTAGGCTTAACTCTATTGCATAACAAATCATATCAGTATACAGCTGAACTTTGCCTGAGCTACAGAGGGTATAGCCTAGGCATCAGAAGTTTTATTCCCAGGAGGTGGGGCCTCAGTCATAGTTGTGGAGGGTGTGGCCTTGGTAACTGTGGCCCCAATTGCAGTGCATGTACTTACCCAGGTTCACTGAGCAGGTCTAATTTTTCATCTCACTTTTTATTTGAAAATTATCAAGTGATGTGGAATAATGTTGAAGTGTATTAAGTTTTTACCAGCTGACAATCTAGGCCTCAAAATCCTAACATGTAGTCCTTTAATTAAAGTTCTTATATTTTACAAGAAGAATGTTGATGAATGTTTTGCCACACAAAATGTTTTTCATTTTTCAACAACAAAGGCTCATTTTTAACCAAAAATGATGCTGACAAACAAATAGTAACTATAAACGTCATAATATTACTTAATAGAAACACGACATATATGAACTGAGGACACCTGACGTTACTAGCTACACCATATATGTGTGGATCCCCGACCTTACTTCATAGCTATACCATGTGTGTAACTGAGGATACCTGACCTTATCAGCTATACCATACATGTAACTGAGGACACCTGACATTACCAGCTATACCATGTGTGTAACTGAGGACACCTGGCCTCACTAGCTATACCATTACTGTAACTAAAAACACACAACATTCAAGAGGTCACTCATCCAGAGTTTTGCTGTTTGTCAACTTTTTACAATTAGCAGGCCTTCAGTGATAGCAATGCTAATGGTACATAGCACTTTTCTGTTGCAGATTGTAATGCATTGTTAAAAGCTCAGAGATAAGGTTGCTATTCAGGAAATCTGTCATACCCGCCCAGAGGTAATAATACATAGCATAGATACCAAAAATCTAGGTGTCACCCTCCCATTATAACCACAGATGATCATTAACAGTGACAGTATCAATTTGATAATATCATGCATTTTTAAGGTGTCAACCATGACTGGATTATCCTTTATAAATATCATCATACAAGCTTTGATATTCACCATTGAACCACAATCCTAATCAAAGGCATAGCACATGCTATCCCTTGTTAACCATAACCTGTCATAAAGGCATATCCTTCTGTAGGGTGAAGTTCCCTACTTCCCTTTCTAAAGCTCCAACAGACAAGGCTGATTGGCAAAATACCAACTGCACTCTCCAAAGAGAACAGCATGACAATGTATGATTTTCTTCTATTATGACAAATTAAGCCCACAGGCAATTGAGATTACATTGGGAATTCTTGCAGAAGCACAGCACATACAAGGGGATTTATGAAACATTAGAAAGGAATCTCTGGATGACAAGACCTGCACATTAGCCAGTGTCTCTATGCTCTTGTGGTTATTTATGTCAGTGAATATTCAAAAACACTGACATTAAGTTTGCCTGACACATGTCTCTTCTGTGCCTCCTTAGCTTTCCCATTATCCTGGCTATGTTACTCATGGCTTCTTACATTCATGTTTATTCGTGTAATAAATATTCAAGTTTGCCATACATGTGTCTCTTAAACACCTTCTCTGCTTTCTCACTAACAATCCTACTCATGCCATTCATAGCTTTATAAATATAATTCATTGATGTAAATGAATATTCAAAACCACAAACATCCTGTTTGGCAGAAAACTGTCTTTTAAACACTCCAGCTTTCTGACAGTCAAATCTATTCAGGCAGGTGGCTACATCTTTGACAAGCTTAGCAGCGTGAAAACTGATACACGTTTAATGCTACTAAGCGAATGTGCATGCTTCTCGGGGCATTTCGGGATTTGGCGATAAATTTCCTGAACCTTTCCTGCGATGAAATCTAACCCTAACTGACGCATCTAGTGAAATGTTTATTCATGTAGATGAATATTCAAAACCACTTACATCCAGTTTGCTTGACATGTGTTTTTTAAAGATTTTCTCAGCTTCCTCCAGGTCTACATCAATCAGTTTTTCTCCTTCACACATCATGATCTGATCTCCTTTCTTCAGTTGCTCTGAAAAATAGAAAATTTTTAAATTTAAGCCCTCATCGCTTTTTTTACAGGTGGATATCTGTCAAAACTTGACAGAAAACAAGTCTCTTACCACAGCAACTTGGATGTGTCTACTTAGGGGTTACTACAGCAAACCGGAGAAGTTTACTTACTACTGCGATCAGCTGCGCCATCAGGAAACACATCAGACACAACAATTTTTCCGCCAAGGGGTGTCTTGTTACCGCCCTCTAGAAACATGTTAAGTGGGCCGTCTTTCACAATCTCCACCTTTTTGAGCTCTCTGCCTCCAATCTGGACTGGATTGAACTGAAGAAGGAAGAATTGGTAAAATCTTGAGCCATCAGGAAAAATGAGTAAAACGTATCGGTACATCTTTTTTTATATCTTACAGCCCTAATGAGTAAAATGTATCAGTACATCTTTTTTTATATCTTAAAGCCCAGATGGATAAGAACGGTCAACAAAGCAATCTATAAAATGAGGAGCAAAATTCCTGGTAAGGACAGCTGTATGCAACTATGCCAACCTTGTAAATGCTATGGATATGAAATACTAGTCTCCAAAACTTTTTTTCTTGACCAAACTTTTCAAAATGTTTTATTTAAAGTCCCCCACATTTCACTGAAAATGTCATTCATCAGAAAGAAGGCACTTTTTACATAATCATGGTAACTTCTTTCCAACTCAGAGCCGAGTACTTGCTTGCACTTGTTTTCAATATTTTTCTTCATTTATGAAAACACTGGGCACAAATAAAAAATTTGAGATGTATGAGTATTTTCAGATGACACTTATTTGTGACAAAAGCATGCCATTTCCTCTTGTCTTTTGTTTCGAATACCAAAGTTTTCTGAGTAAAAGTATGTTTTGCTTTTAATAGACTGTGAGATATTTTTAAAATTTGACACGAGGTAAATGACAGTCATCAAGGAAAAGTAAGTATGACCTTGGGCAGTGGTGATGTCACATTTCAAGAAAATTGAATTTCACCACTGTTTGACCCTGTAGAGTATAAGTTACATAAAGACACCATACAGTAGGACTAAAGAACTACTATGAAAATGTGCTTACGCAGAGCACCCAAATGATACATCTCATGCTGTATGCAAATCGTTATTCCCTTGCCACAAATCTACAGTGCTCACATGGCTCAAACCTGTGGTGCTTGCTAGAAGTGCATGCTCAACACGTTATAAAAGAGATTTCTGTCCATGACCGTACTATGTGAATCGTTATAAGAAAAGTGTACCACATGATGGAAAAAGCATCAAAACTACACAAGCCATTATTTATAGATGATAGCCCTTGATAAGGTTCATCCTAACCCTCGTCTTCTCTCTACCTTCATGAAATAGAAAGCTTTATGGTTGAATGAATGTTACAGGGAAAAAATTATGTCCTGTATGTAAGGATTTGAGTTGCAAATGGAATTATCAGGCAACAGGTCAATTTCTGCAACTTTCTGAGTAGGAGTATTACTTAACACCAAACGTTATTAAGATAACAATTAGTAAATCATCAACTGTAGCAATCAGACTGGCCTATATGGGACAACAAAAAAAAGGACAGAAAATTTTACAATTATGTCAGCAGTGACTAATTTTATCAATCTCAAAGATCATTGTTTCAAATTGTAGGTGGGAGCAAAAAGCATGCCTTAAACACTGTGAGACACAGTCAATTACTGTAGACTACAAATACTCCAATCTCAACAATACCCTGCAATCTCTTCACGTGCACTGTAATATATTCAGGTTACCAAAAGATGGCATTTTGTGATATTTATGAGTTCTGGAAATGCATGACAATACAAGCAAGGTTAAGTTCAGACAGTTGGAAACTTGATTTTGTTCAAGAAATTACACAATTATCAGTCAATTTTGAAGACATCTGATGTGAAAGACAGTTACAAGTAATGTCACTTTTTGTAACTATGTGATGGAAAATATAAAGCTTGACCAGAAGGTAATTTTGCAGATGATGGTAGAAATAAATGTAGTAGCTGTTGATATAAACAGTAAGTTTTATGAATATTTTAAAGAGAAGTGTCTGGTATGGAGTATCTTCTGTGTGATGTTTGATCAAACTGAAATTTCTTCTTGTAATAGGCTTTAAAAATGCTCCGTACTGACTTGTAAAATGAAAAACTACAATTAGCTGATAAAAATGAAGGACAAACCAAAATTGACTGATAAAAGAGACTTTCTATTGCTGCTTTATCTCCTGCCTCAGTCTTCTCACCCCACCCCTCCCCTGCCACAAGAGTTTGCTGCTGCAGGCTGCAAACTTACTAGAGTTTCTGGTTCCACTGACCACCAGTCTGGAGACATATCCACACTCACTGCCTGTTCTTTCTTAGTCACTACTGCATATAACGGTTCAGGGGCTTCGGGGATGGGCTTGACTTGTGCTGGTGGGGAAGCTGGTTTTGGTGGGGCGGGGGTTTCTTCTGATTCACTGTGTGGTATGGAGAGAAAGATAGCGACAAAATGCTTTTCATGTTCTACCCACGAGCAGAAAAGAAACTGCACCAAATAACATGAGCTGTAAAATGACATCTTTCCAGGATAAATATTTACAAAAAGATACTCCCTTGCTGACAAGCTCAGACTGTAAAATGTTATGTCATGTTTCTTCTGATTGCTTCATTCAAACATTTCATGGCTTAATTTAAAGGCACAAAGGAAAAGTTTTCTATCAGAAATCTACCATTTGTTTGTTGGCTTATTGTAATAATTCTTAGTAAAGAAATTTTTTTCGTTTCATCTTTAAACATTTACATGACAGATAAATGACCATTTTTGCATGGTTTGTTTAAATTGCAAACAATCCCAAAATAAACACAGAAAGGAAGAAGGAGATGAGACATTGTCATGTGATAAATTCCAGTATTTTTTACAAAGAGACTCTCAGCAATTAAAAGGTCTGGGAGTTTGGTTTGAGTCGCAGCTGGGATCAGCTTAAGGAAGGTTTTCATTCACACATAATCTACAATTGTCCTTCTGAACTGGACTTCAAATTTGAATTAAAATGTTGAATCAGATGCGTGAGAGGTGGAATTGTAATTCATAAGTCCTTACAAATTGTTCCACATTCATGAATGCTTAGAATCACAAAAAATTGCCTGTAAGATTTGATTAATTTGTGATAATTACAATTTAAATCCCCTCTTTCTGCCCTCTTCCCCTTTCTGACATATAATAAGCATCATACATGATAGCAGCTTTAAAACTTGAAGATAATCTCCAAACATATTCAACACCTCCCCCATCTCCCTTCCCGTCCCATCTCCCTCCCCCATTTTTCTCCTTCCCTTCCATGGGGTTTCAGATAAACAAGTAGCCCTTTATTTTGCAGTAAATTACCTTTTAACAACACGCCTTCCATGGACCTCAATGGGACCATCCTGGTCCTGTAGAAAACAGAACAAAAAGATTTAAAATCAACTTTTACTAGTGTACATCCTGGTAAAGCCTGTGCTATTCAAGAAATCAGCATATACCAGAACATGTGATGTTTCTTCTTCAATTGCATTACTTTTTAATGGTTGCCTTTGGAACCAAAATTTTTCAAGCTGTAGCATCTACCAAATATACAAAAATTTCAATGATACCCAGTCTTCTATAAATATCTCTGACTTATTTATTTAGGATTCTTGTTGCCCCTTGGTCAAATAGTGAATAAATTTGGATTAATTGTCCCTGTAAACTATTACTATAAAGCTCAGTTCCTTGTTTCAGAAATCTTCAGAAAAACAAAATTATTCTTCTGATTTGCACTAATCTATGCGTAAGTTTCAACAGTTAAATGTACTGCAAGGACCATAGTGGTTCAATAGGCTAAAATGCATCCCACAAATCATTATGGATCATGTATTACTCATCATTTAACATAGTCATTAGTTATTTTGGAAACCAATTGTTTTTGTTTTATGTATATATATATATTTTACAGAATTAATTTATTTTGTAAGATGATTTACCAACAAACACCGAAAATTTTGGTTAACAACTGATCTTTTGATATTTTGTTGAATTCACTTTGTACAATGAAGTTGAAAGGTTTTGCAACGCAACTCATAAAATCTTTAGCAATGGATTGCCGTTGCTCAAAAAATATTTGTTAGCAAATTGTGGCTCCCTAATCTAATACAGAATGTGTCTGGTATCATTAGTACACTCAAACAAACAGCCTTGTTAAATTAAAAGATACTCATGCTGACCTCCTTTGACCTCAAAACAACAGTCAGGTGCCGATTCAGTTTTAAATTCATTACTGCATCTTCATGGGAAATATCAGTGTAACTCGTGCCATTGACTTCCATGACCTGGTCTCCAACCTACAAAGAAAAAGAGCAAATTTAATTATGATACAAATGGCATGCCAAAGTCTGATCACTGACAAAAGGTCTTCCAAAGTCAAGTCTTCAGCAAAATAATAGTCATCTATCAATTCTGCCAGCAGCTCCATGTAGCGCTCCATGTACAAATTTACTATTGGTAAAATTTTCTTGAAAACTCCAGCAAACTTTTGTTAGGGAATTGTTTCACAAGTGCTCTAATAGTTCATTGTGTATTGTATTATAGTTATGAGATCACGACTGCTTACTCCAAGCTCACTATGATAAAAAAATATGAGAATTTGGGCTGCTAACATGTTGAGAAATGGTCAAGGAAGCTGAATGAAAGTTTTATCAGTATATTCAGAATAAGGTCCCCTTAAACAGAGAAGTAAATGTAGGTCTAGACTATTCTTTTTCATGACAATGCTTTCGACATTGTCCATTTGTGGTGTAAATCTACTATGTACCCAACAATACCCCCTCCCCCAAAAAAGAAAGTCTTATAACTGCTGTTAATTCAGTCGACCACATTAATCGGCCATTTGTTTAAATATTGCTTAATATCACTGTAATTTTCCAGTCACTTTGCATATCATAATTACCAGAATTCTGGATGCTTACATACCTTCCCCAAAATTTGAACTAAGTACTCTCAGAAGGATTTCATTTTGAGCTGTAGAATGCACTCTCTTAAAGGGGCTCATTCAGTTGATATTGGTTATTTTGTGATGAGTTCGAAGGAAATCATTGCATGACAATGTTTCTAATTAACCTCATCACTCATGTAACAGTTCTCAAAGTTTCAGAAAATCTGAGAAATTGTAGTTTTTGTGGATAGGTTGCATATGATTAATACCTAATGGTAAAACGTGTCTGGTTACAAATTTGTAACAAATGATTTTAAACATTGATTACCCTATCATTGCCATTTCCCTTGTATGTTAGATGTGTGGAGTATCCTAGTTTCACCCTAGTTTGACCATTTACCATCAAGATGTGAGTACAACTCAACAGGTGTGAAAAAAATGAAATTTTGTCAATCAACTCAATAAGCCCCTTTAATCTCTTAATGACCAAGAATTATTGCAAAATTGAAACTGGGTAACACCCATCAAAGCCTATTTACAGCCCAAAAATATGTGGTCTCTTGCCTTAAATCCAAGGGTATCAGCAACAGATCCTTCCGTTACACGACAGACAAAGATACCCTTCCCCCACTCGTCATTACTTCCTATCCCACAGCCCAGTTTGGCCCCTGGTTCTAGGCTGACAAAGACTTTCCTGTCTCTTTCTTCAACTGAGTCCATATGCTCAAACTTATGAGTGAGTTCGTCCATCTTCTCATCCTGTAATTGAAACCAATGTAACTGATAATCTGGCTTTTATTTATTAGATAATATACAAATAATGAATGTTTATGAGTGCCATAGTATGAATTATTTCATGAGTTGAAAGATTGAATAGAACGTTCAATCTTTCAACGAATGAAATTATTCATACTATCACACCAATGGAAAACATTCATTATTTGTTTTACATAACATTTAACTTCCTAAATCATAGATTTTAGTCAAAATTTGATTGTATGTACCCCATGGCTGACGTCACCGCCGTGGGATAGTATATACCAACCCACGACCGTAGGTTAGTACCGAATAACCCATGGCATGCTATGACCAATCCT
>WURT03023285.1:0-34788 GCA_009936505.3 Holothuria glaberrima | reverse complement strand
TGTGGATGATTCATGTTTGTTACAATATATACTTATGTCAAGTCAAGGAATCACTAAGCCTTTTGGCTTTCTGGTTGTCAGTTGCACTTGTAGAAGCTGATTGGTTATCCTCGTTGAGGAAGTGGTGCACAGAACTGTAGCACGGTATACTGAGCGTCACACGGATGGGAGTGGCTCAAGAATCCCGGGCTGGTGATGGGCTAGTGCCGCGGTGTATAAGGGGTGCACGTGGGAATGCTGGGGAGATGCTTGAGAAGTACGGATGAGAACAGGAGTGCTAGTGAGAGACATACGGAGAAGCATGTGCAAAGATAATAAAGAAAGAAAGAAGTAGCTGGGTGGAGAGAGAATTTTTTAGGATTGGTAAGCCGTAGGAATCATAGAATTAAACTGTTAATTGGAGTTGGGTAAATTTGCATTTCAGTAGGTAGAATACAGACTAATTAAGCCCACATCCCTTCTAATATACGTTGTACATTTCTGCTCTCGGAAGTCTGGTCCGGGGGAAATAGTTCTTTGCATGTTTCTTCAATTAATTTGCTATCGATGCAAAGTTGGGTCTAAGCACAGCCTTTATAAGGTAGACAAGGAGAATTCGACTTACGTGGGATGTGAAAGTTAGGGACGCCTTTGAGAGTACATGATAGTTCCCCACTGTGAAGAATGCAGGAAGACCTTTTGTGTGATTAAGAAGTTGCGTTAACCCTTTTGCACACTGAAGAGTTTGCGAAGGCCTTTTTTAAGAAGTAATGTTAATCCCTTTACACACTGAAGAGTTTGTGAAGGACTTTTTGTAGATAGTTAAAAAGATGCGTCAACCCTGCACACACTGAAGAGTTTTGCGAGGGCCTTTTGTGTAGTCAGAAGTTGCGTTTACCCCTTTTACACACTGAAGAGTTTGCGAAGGCCTTTTTGTATATAGTTAAGAAGATGCATCAACCCTGTACACACTGAAGAGTTTAGCGAGGGCCTTTTGTGTAGTCAAGAAGTTGCATTAACCCCTTTACACACTGAAGAATCTGCGAAGGCCTTTCATACAGTAAGGAGATGCGCCAACCCCGCACACGGTGAAGAAACTGCGAAGACCTTCCGTACAGTAAGAAGTTGCGTCTACCCTTTTGTGCAGTGAAGGACAGTGTCAACCATTGACAGTGACATTGGGATATTATGCGAAGGGCGTCTGTACAGTGAAGGGAACTGGGACAACTCACACTAGGGAGCAGCCGGTTACGGAGGTGAGGGTGGGCAGTCTTCCAGGACAGAAGGCGAGGACTTTGAAGCCTGTCTAGTAGGAGGGCTCCAGAGAAGGGGGACCAGCCAGGGACTGTGGCTGTTGGCAATCGCCCGAGATGTGGCCTGAAACCGTTGGCTGATGAATGAGACATTGTCTTGTAAATTTGTCCATTTAATTATCTTGATCATTTTGTTCAGTTGTGATTTGACAGATGTAATTTGGTGGCAAATAATATTAGAGAAATTTTTAAAAGCTGTGTCTTGTCGTCTTTCGGACTACTTTAAGTGTAAGTGATTTGTAACTTTAGGTTAATCCCAGAACTGCACATATTTTTGGTGGCGTGTTACAGTACCATGGCCAAGCCTACATACAGGGTGTTACAGTACCATGTAGCCTTGCTACATATAGACTGTTACAGTACCATGGCCTATGGTAGCCTACAAACAGGGTGTTAGGCCATGGCCTAGCCTACTTTCAGGGTGTTGCAGTACCATAGCATACTGCAGCATCTAGTGTACTAGTACTCATATCCTCATAAAAGCTTTGTTAGTGACAGGTTTGGAACTGTAGACAATTTGAGAATTGCAGTGACTTGGTAAATGTTTTCCTGCTTCCCACCTGAAAGGTAGTTTGACGTAATTAATGACATTAATAGAAAGAAGTTGTCATGCCCTCATTGTTTTTCTTAGTGCATATTTAAGTCATCAAGGGAAGTGTCTATTACTTAGCCCTCCATCACACTTAGTTTTGCTGTGGCAGTGGTTTTGCTGTGGCTAAATAAAACGTGAAGTTCTACTAAAGCAAAGCAAATCAAATTTTCTCCTCTAGACTAGAAGGATTGTTGTTACTTTGTGGAAAATTGTGGAAATTGGCTTGAAGTTGAAGGCCCATAAATGATGAGCGGGGATGGCACATGACTCCTGTTAGGTACATGACTCTGAAATATTATAGTTGCTAGGGCTGAGTGGGTCAGCAAAAATTTGGAACCGGCTACCAGTTTTCACTACCCCGTTGGGTAACAGGTACCCGAATCTTCAGGCCTACTCTGAAAGTTGGTGACTTTATTTAAAGCATAATACTATGTGTGTGATTTTCACCGACTCACAGTATGCTGCGCTGTCTAATTTCCCTAAACAAAATGCATCACCGTCTTTGTTATCCTGTTCATAGTAGTGTTCCCTATCATGAGCAGTTCCGCATTGTTTTAAACATAAAACGGGTCTCCGTTTTGTTCATTTTAGGTTCGGGTACCGGTATGTTCGGTCAGGGACCCAGGTAACCAACTCAGCCCTAATAGTTGCCCAAGACTACTATACTGCTTTGATGAGTGACTCCTAGACATCTTCAGTTAATTTGTTCATTGTGTTGGTGTTGTGTACTTTGATCAATTGTGGTACTGTCTACGTCCATCAGTCCTTGCATTTTTTGCTGATGGTTTTTATTTGGTGTGGAGTCCAAATTGACCTGGTCATGTTGAATTATTCTGATCTTCAAGTGGGACTGTATATTAAAGTTAAAGGGAGTCTGAATATCGTACTAGTGTTAAAGTGGTCAGTGGTAAGTTTTATAGTTATTGGCAGATTGCATAAATGCTTGTCATTACTGTATTCTGTGGATGTAATTACCTGTCTCTTTGACATATTGCTACATCCACTATGTCCTCCAGAAACATCATAATGAGTAAAGCCCTAATGACAGTATGTGTGACTGTCCTGAGACCATGAGATTACTTACTCATACATTTACTACACAATCCCTTTAATAGGTGTATGCACTCTTGTGTGAACTTGTTTTGGTATTAACTTATGTCAAGTATTTTTTGTTTGAGATGCAAAAGACGTGTTTGTCACACTTGATCTTAAAACCCAAGAATTGCTCAGATTGGGGGCCAGATGAGATATTTGGACCAGGATCTAACAAAGTGAAGAGGTTTATTGATTTTTCATACAGGATATCACAGCAAGAGCTTCAATAGTGGGTAGAGAATTCTGACTGTATAACATTTAATAGATGAGCGTTTTTCAGATGAAGGAATTTTGTGTTTAAAGGCACACTGGTGTTGATATGCTTTTTGAAAATGCTAGTTGATGGAAAATCAGGGTTGGAAAAAAATCTTTATTTCAGGGGAAGGGAGTAAAATTTTTCACAACTCCTCCCATATGTTATTTACAATGTTAGCATGTACAAAAAAGGTTAATTTCCTTCCAATTGCAAAAATTTCCCTCCAGATACCCAAATTTTCTGGGAAGGAGCCCCAGCTTCCCAGCATTTTCAGTCCATCTCAGTTAATGGAAGGGAAAGGGAGGGTGGATACTACTGTACATGTGATAGTTTTCCACCCCGTGTGGAGTTTTGCTTTAACAGTTTTAAGCCTACTGATCTACCCCTATTGCCATTTACACTTCTATACAAGGTTCATCATTTGTAGAAGATGTTTGCCATAGCAGACTCTGCACACTTCTTTGTAATTTGGCACAAAACATGTTCAGTAACTCTTTGTATTTTGCTACCAAAATTTGCTAAACCAATGGCAACACCCCTTTAAAACTTGTTTGTACCATAGTCACTGAGAGATATACAGGGTATACATGGGTATGGTGGAAGGGAGGTGTATAAAGTTTCATGTTGTGTTGGGTTGTATTTTCTCAAGTTATGAATGAAAAAAAAGTATGACATTTTGTCAGGTATCTAGGCCATATTCAAAGAGAGGATGGCCTTCGCCTCTGTGGCCCAGTTCATTCCTGCCCGATATAATTCTTTGGGAGGTGCATTTTCATTCAATGGGACACGCATATTGGGAGCAGGAATGTGGGCTTTCACTCTACGAAGAGGGAAGGAGGTTAAATTTTGACAGAATCAGCCTCAAAAGAATAATTTTACCAGTTCCTTGCTGCCAGCATATCATATTTGTCTGCTTTAATTGTGACAGGACTTCCTAATTCACAGGTCTTCATTTTAACCTTGGAACCCACTACCCTACTTTCATCTGGAAGTTAGAAAGTAGACTGATTCCATGCATAACATCTGCGGCTCCGGCCGGGTTCCTCATTAGGGCAGAAATCCACTCAAATATTGTACCATTTGCAACCTAGACACCTTTCACATTCCAAGTATTTTTCAAAGGGGAGGGGGCCCTCTCCCCCAGGCCACAGATCAGTAAATGTTGCATTGAGAAAATGTCCTAGCTAAAACACTGGAGGAGAGTATAAACCTTGTACACCAACCTCCTTGGTCCACCACTGTTCATTGGCTTCTGATGATAGGCCTCGAGCAGAGAGAGATATCAACATGATGATTTTAATTTGTGCATAATGTAAGCAGCTGTCTGTGGAATAGATACAAATTCCATGTTGGGCAATGCTTTGCATTCTGCCAAAATTGTGGGAGTTATTTAATTAACAGTCAGAGACAAAAATGGTGGAATTATTTTGCTGAGACAGAGTTTGCAATGTGAACCGTCAAGATGATTGATGCCCTATCTGAAGTACTCCTGTGCAACTGTCATTGCATGACTGGTTTGTAAAAGCTTTGTGGTGACGTCATCATAGACATTTGCGCATATGTGGGTGATATATCAATCAAAACAAGACAGGATGGGGGTAAATAAATGGTTAATATTGGCACATTGACATGTTTTCAATCAATATTTATTGTTTAAATAATATAACATAACATATAACTGGTTAAAGGGCAAAAGAAGGGCAAAGGAGGGCTATAAGGGCCCCATAAGATGCCCTGAAAATAAGTAGTGACTAATCAAGTTTTTTTTTTAATAACTCAATCCAGGCAATGTCTTACCGTATCATGATTGAGTACTTGTGCAATTGGATTGTTTATAAAGTTTTCCACTGGTACTGTGCCTTTGAACATAACAGCTAGTCCATTTCTTCTTGGGGGAAAATAATTAGTAGAAAGGTTGGTAATGTACCAACCACAGTGTGACAGTGGACTAGAAATAAAGGTTATGCACACAAGGTTAGGTCCATCAGTACACTCTACTAGAGTAAATTGTCTTGAAAAAATATGTGGTTAGTCTTGCTAGGATATGTAAATTGGTGAGGGGGTGAGGGAGGTATGGGGAGACTTGACCACTTCTTGGCCTTTCGGCAAAGATTGTATATAGTACCTGTTCTTTGCATCCAATTATAAAACAGAGCCATGTGCATAACAAGCCCGTCACATAGAGGTCTGCAGGCTGAGGGGTTTGGTGTTTGGTCACATTTTGTTTTGCTACTCACTACTGGCACTGTATGTCTTCAATCTAGGCCATAGGAACTTTAAAATGAAAGTTAGCCACAGGGACTTGTAAAGTTCACCATTTGGAATATGTTAACAATGAAAAAAGTGATACGCTGTGGGCTGCCCATGTATGTCAAAAAGGCACTCAATCAAAGTACTCAGAGATTTTGGGGAACATATCACACAAAGGCATACAGGATACTTCTTCCAGGAAGGATAGTGAGCTGTCGTTGCTCAACAAAATAAGGGCAAACCGAGATAATGGTCAGTTTTTCCAATATTCTGCTGAAAAAATTAGTTGTGCTGCAACTCCAAAGGGACTGCTGCCCCGATCCCCCACCCCTCCCATCCAATCCCTGGCATGTACACCTATGCTGTCACATTTAGTAAGTTGTTTGTGTCATAATGCAATTTAATTTGCAGAATTAGCAATACCTTAATTATTCTATACCTTTTAATGATATGTAAATGATTTGTTTTGTCCAATTAAGGCAATCTGTAAAAATGATTTTAAAAGTTTGATGCATCATTGGAGCTATTACTCTCTTTCCTATTCTGTGCAGGTAACGACTGAAGAAGGAAACCAGCTAGCCCAAACATTGAAAATAGCATACTTAGAAGCAAGTGCAAAAAATAGGACAAATGTTGACCAGTCTTTCCATAAACTAGTCCGTTTAATAAGGTAAGAGTAATACTTATGAACTGTCCTTTCATGCCATATGTTTTAGAGTCAATATGCAAGTTGATAATAATATGTGAATGTACTGTAGCTTGTACTGTATTTGCATTTCAGTTGTCGATACAACACTTGGTTGCTTGTATGATGAGTGAGCCTAATGCAAAGTACCAATCTAAAATGGCACTTGTTCTGTGCTTCCTGTTTGACAACTGATCTACTGAACTTTTCACCTCTGCCATCTCATATGTGTTAATTGAATACCTCTATTGCCACTACTATAATGAATTTGTAGCTTTTGTGGGTAATATTGTTTACCCCTTGTTACATCTAGAAAGCATTTCCAAGTGAAGTGAGGCAATTTGGGATTGGAAGCATACTGTGCTCCTCCCCTCCCCTCCCCTTTTCCTCCCCTCATAAATGTGACAAGGAGTAATTCCAGTTATAGGCTCACCTGTCCTCATATTTCTTTGAAAAAGGATACATCTGTGAAAATGATGGGGTGAGAATGACAGAATGGGAAGGGCAGGGGAGGGAGAAGACAGGGGAAACTGTTGATCTTACATATTTCACTTGCCCCTCAACTCTGTATCAGAACATTTGCTGAGATATTCAGCTTGTAAAAATTTCCCTATTTGTTATATTTTCCCTGCTGGCTGTCGTTGGTGGTGGGTGGTGGAATGTGTATTAACTTAAGGTAGTTTTGTTTTTCTTTTTCTACGTTTAATTATGTGTCTTTGTTTTTTCTCAGGGAGTGTCACTTTTCGATAAGCCCTGCAGGGTTTCTAAGTGCACTTCCTATCATGCAAATTTGTTACCTAAATGCTTCTATTATTTGTTTGTAAATTTGCGTTGTGATGAATCAAAAATAAATGAAATGAAAATTTGTGCCTGTAATGTATTACAATCACAGTTGATAGATGGGTGTGCTTAGTTTCATTTCTTCTGCTTCCTGTTGGATAAATGATCTTGCAAAATCCAGCAAACTAGTCCCTTGTACCATATATAATATTGCAAATTTGGCCATGATGTCTCATTGAAAAACGGTCATTTTGGTGTGAAAAATGGTCATTTGGCGGGGAAAAATTCTTTCCTGTCATGGTCTAGGTAAGTGCAGATCTTCATTGTAGTCAAACTTGGAGGAAAGTTTAGCTGTAAAGTGTGAATTTCATCTGGCACCCATGCTTTGTTGCTTGTGTGTCCTTTCTTGCACAGGGAGCTGCATGGGCAAAAGCACAAAATAAGTGGGTAAACAGAAATTTTCTGTCTCTGTTTAGCCTAAGAAAGTGTAATTATTACATCAAATAAACTTTCAGAAGAAACAAAGAGATACAGTAACATGGTTGTTCAGTTTTTCAAAAGTGGATTGGAGGTATCCATACTTGGTAACACCATTCCAGTATTAAAGATGGAAATATGGGAGGGCATTAGCTGGTTTGCCATTGTAAAGAAACTTTGCATGTTGGGTTTATTTATCCTATGAACAAGCTTATTTTTCTCATGTTTTAGGTCATTTCAAGAGGAAGAGAATCCTCCGTTGGCACCTGATGGTAAGAAGGACTCTAAATCTTGTTGTGTACTGCTGTAGAAAATTTTACCAGCTCAGAGGTCCTAATGCCTTGCGGAATATTTTGGCCGTGAATGTGTTTGAAAGGTTGGAAGAAGGCCATAGAGTCAAAGTGTGTCATCGTGTTTTGCATAAAGATGTCAACCAGTCGGATGTAGTATTCTATCTCTGTAATTTGAGGTGACTTTTGACTATACTTTGAGTAATGTGCTACCATTATCAGCAGAGATACATGGTTGGGACAGATAGTCTTGAAGAGTCTTATACTTTGATGTGAGCAAATACCTGCCATGAACTAGCAATCGAGGGATCAGTTGCACAATATTGATCAGGATTGAATTAGAAGCCGTTTACGTGAGACATACCTGTTTTTATCTTTGTTTTGTCTTTTTGCACGACAATATGTTTCAGTTTTACTTGCCCAATCATAGCAACCTGTAAGTTTTCCTCTTAAGAGCATTGCCGAGGTTTCTGTATTACATGTATTTTGAAGTTTGTTGATAGCTATGGAATTTTTTTGTCTGTGGTTCTCCATCTTCAACCTTCTAGATTTACCTCCTGTTCACATATGTAACTATTATTAATATCTACAGTAAGGTCCTGGCATATTGATAGCACTAAGTATCTTGGCAGGTAGATCCCTAAACAAGGAAGTTTTCAAGGAACAGAAATGTCCAGTTAACATATGTGTTTGTAGTGCCCATTGTTTGTCTTGGTCCACTGCTTTCTAAGAATGAATAGTAACTGGAACATTAAGTAAATTCTTATTGTCCAATAAATTTTCAGTTGGCAGGTTTCTCAATTAGATCATCTAATGTGTTTGTTTCCAAAAAGTGGTTGTGTTTCAGAAATTTTGAAACTTTGGTGTGGTGTGTGTGTGTGTGTGGGGGGGGGAAGGGGATGGGGGATTGAGGGATGGGGGGGGGGGGGGGGGGGGGGGGGGGGGGGGGGGGGGGGGGGGGGGGGGGGGGGGGGGGGGGGAGGTAATTTACCACATCTTGGTACAGGATTCGGGTAGATTCCCAATCTGTTGACTTGATTTTCTTCTATCAGTTTGTTCAAGTGGGAGGAGGTCAGAGTTTGGGTGGATAGGTTCATTTGGTGGCATGAGAAAATTTTTGCATTTATGCGCCCTCCCCTCCCCCCAAGTCTTGTCGCAACCAGTGCTTTAAACGATCTGACATACTGCAAGGTAAACAATGAAAGCAACTTCTAAGAAAAGTCATTTCAGGTAAAACTTTCTAATTTATTAGTCTGTTGTTTTGTAACAGTAGAACAAAAACATGGTATTATTGAACTTGATTGGAGACATGTGAGAAACATTTGAAGGTATGATTGGATCAGTTTAAGTGCTATGATAGTATTGTATGTGAATCATATGACGTATTTGTTCAATGGAAGATATGAACCAGAGAAGGTTAAAGAATTGTTGCACTAAAAGGTCAAAGGATGCAGTGTAGGTCAGTTCACTGTTAGTTGTTGAAAGCCTATACTTACAGCAGTTGTTGAGTAGTATTTTTTCCTGGTTATCACTGGATGAGGAAATGGATTCTTGCTAGGTAGATCAATGGGCATAAGCATACATGAGAGTATAAAACAAAGCACTACTTGTTGATAGGCTCAAGCTATGCAAAATTGATTTCCCCAAGATAATGACATTAAATTGTATTCTTTTTAAAGGAAGTTATGAAAGGTACAAGAATTTTTTAATACAAATTAATTGTGGCAGTACCTCATATGTATCACTGCTTAAATATTCTTTACTACCTTCCCAGACAGTGAGTACTCTGTAGATTTGTGTGAAGATAGACTGCATGCAAATGTTGCCAAATTTCCAATTCATTAGTGGGTAAATTGTGTTCAACAAGCAAAGTTTTTGTGGCCTTAAAAGTGATTTCAAATTTCTTTTAGTCTACCCCATGAAACCTTATTGGGTTAAAGGCACCATTTTTGTGATCAGAAATTCCAGTAATTTAAGAGAAAGGTCTTCCTCTGCAAACACAGGTTTTTCAGTTGCACGAAAGTTTCAGATCTGTTCTGACTGGTACTTGCAGTTACAAAGCAATGGACACTACAGCCTCAAAGGGCCAACTCCTAATGGTTGGTACAACAATATTTACTTTTAGCCCCTCTTTCAACAGTATTAACACCAAACAAGCTGCATTGCCCAAGGACCATCTTCTGTTGTAGCTTGTCAGCCCATTCTCTATGAATGCCCTCCCCCCCCCCCCCATTGGATTAATTTCCAGTGTTTTCAGAGAGCTCTACTGAGTACAATAAAGTATGTAATCCCTGATGACTTGTGACCAGGTGCCTGGTGTCTTGGTTTTGCTCCTAAGCAGGACAAATGTTTCAGTAGAGACCCAAATTTTCCCCACTCTCTGCAATAAAAACCCAAAATTTTCAAGTTTGCCTCAACAGAACTCCAAATTTTACTGGGCACATCGAGTGCCTAAAATTTTGAGTTCACCCATCACTTTTGCCACTCGTCACTTGCAGGGAGCTTGGTCCCCTTGTAGGACATATTCTTCAACCACCTCTGGATGAGCCTGCATGCAGATTTTACAGTGGTCAAATGATTTTTTCAGCAAAAATCCTCACAATCGATGTCTTGTCACCTATGAACATTATTAGCAGAAAAATCTAGTGAGCTATTGTAGCCAAAGCTAGGTGTAGACTCAAAGTTAGATGTTGGGCATTTTCTAAGGGTTTTCATGTTGTAATGTAATACATTAAGTTGTCATGACTATATCAAAGCTAAAGTTGAGTCTAAATTTACCCCTATCACAAATTTATTCAAAAGTTTACTTTTTATGTCCGTGAGGGATTTCATTCAAAGTAGAAACATCTCCATGCTGTGTTTCCATTCCGCAAATTCTTTGGACATTTCAGGGAATTTCCCTCTGGATCCAACCAAACTTAAAGGGAAATACTGCATTTGAAAAAATATCATTAAGTGACACCAATGTAATTCCATTGTGGTTATTCCCCTTTCCAAACATGAATCACAAATAACTTGCAGCAGATCAACACAAATCTCACGAAATATGGACAAAAAGAGGCAACAATTTCCTCATTGAATCAGCTCATTATTAAATGATAAGCCTCGCCCACCCGCAACGTTGGTACCGCTGCATATTCACTTAGGAAGAGTGTTACGCTTATTATGCAATGCATGTTGACCTCGCTTACCCAAAGCAGGACCCTGTCTGCCTGTCCTTCATGCTCACAACAAACTACCACCATCAAAGTTTCCACACCATCTGTGCTGTACTGTGGGATATTGCAGCCCGACCAGGGAGATTCAGTACCATCTCCCTATTTACCATGCTGTTCATGTCTCACCATGGAAGCACTGCATCCGAGGTCTTACACTGTGTGCATAACGGAACGAACCTGGTCTTTATCTGCAGAATACAACTTGAACATAATTTTTGACAAGTGGCATCACAGGTTCATAAAATTTTCGTTTTCTAATAGGGGATAAACCGATCGTAGCAGTTGCTGAAGCATCAACAATGTTTTTCACATCTTGCTGTTTCAAAATAACCTGCTAAGGCCCAAGCGCTTTAACTCAAATTACAGTAACTATAACTTTGTATAATATACCAGGAAGTTAAAAGACCCCCTTACTATACTAACTGTAGTTCAATACAGGCAGTGTAGTAATGATTATCAGTAGTTTGTTTGTATTTTACAAATATTTTGCACGTGCTGAAGGAGGTGTTTGCTTTTGTCTGATGTAATGTGATAAATTGATTTGATTGGTGGATTTCAAATCAGGGATGACAAAGGTGTGGTTTTGCATGCATAATTGTTTGGGTGAAAAAATTTGTCAGTTGTTACAGAAATAATTACTTGCTAATTAGTGCTCACCGACTAGAAATTTTTTCCCAGTTACCTCTTTCATGGAAACACCTGATTGTTTGTAAAACAGGATAGATTAAATAAAGAGTCTGACAAATGCAGTATTTTGCTTTAAACTGGCCCCCATCTGGACCTTATGGTAGCCCCTGGACTCCTCACCATTTGCAAAGTACTCAGCTCATCACCTATGCTTGTGGAGCTGAAAAAAACATTGTCATCATAGCCTTGTTCCATTCTCTAGTGGAGACTTTCCATGCCTCTGTATGGCAAGAGGAAGGGGTAATTACTACCAGGGAATGTTAATTTTCTTCTTGCACATAGCACACATGCAGAAATGATTTCTTCATACTATCTGTGGTAGGCTTGAGATATAAGCCCCTGTGCTTCCTTCCAACTGCCATCATCTGTTGGCACAACTCACTAACAAATGTGATCTTTCATGCCTCCCAATGAGGTGCCAGTTCCCCCTACATCAGAATTCCTGGCTATGGGCCTGAGTACATTTGTAATAGCTTTTGCTTGTCTGACATGAAATGTACTGGATTCTTCTCATTTTAATCATCCACATTTTGGTTTGAGGCGAACTCATTACCTGTGCGACTTCTCACTGGGGTATATTACATATACACGGTATACCCTTCAGATGCTTCCGTGTACACATGACATCAAACTGTCATGGAACAATTGTTGGAAATTTTTTCGTATCTCAGGCATGAAGTGTGGCTTCCTGTTCAGCCACTGAGTCATGCATGTAATTTTTCAGCACCATCCATATCATTGTCTCTTACCGTTATTGCCTTGCATTATTATAGCACATGCAGTATACTGTAGGTTAGGCTGGGTATGAAGCTACTGTAGTTAAAAGCCACATGTGTCTTCTGAAGACTAGTTTATTGACAGTCATGTGATGTGCCCCAGCTGAGCATGTTATGTTAGGGTGTGGTATGATATGTTACAATGTGGAAGCAGGCTGTCAAAGCCTCTACATCTGCATCCAAAACAAAAACAATGTGACAAACTGAGTAATCAACAAACCATTGTCAATAGAAAGGAAAGCTGGCATCAGAATCTAATTTTACATTCAGACTTTTCCAAAATTTATTGGGTCTTTCAAAAGTAGCAGCTGAGTAATCTCCCATGACTGAAGATGGAGGGCTATTGTCAACCACCCTATCTTTAAAAGCAAATGTCTGGAAATCTGTTTGGCATTTTCATTTCACAAGTTTAAATGAGTGATCTCTTGAGGTATTGCTCCTGCTACTCCTGCAAGTACAAGCAGTACAGGCAACCACTAAGTTGTTTAACAGTGTTAAATTGTAGAACTGTGAAGAATTGTCAGTCTTATCAACCTTTTTCTTACCACTTTATACAAAACATTGTATACTCTTTTTATCAAATTCCTCTGAATATCATGTCCTTTTTCATATTATATTACATGAGTTGAGATTTGTATTATGCTTTAAAAGGGCTTTATGGAATTTGTCTCCCCATGTATCTCTCCCTGACAAGTTTTTAGGTGAAGATTTTTCACAACAATTTGAGGCAGGAGCATCTTCCAAGAAGTCCTCAAAAGTGCAAAAGAAAAGTCCATGAGCTTTAGGGTTTTGCCATTGGACCCCATCACAGGGCCTAAGGCAAACCTCTGGTTAAAGCCATGCATTTTGCACTCACTGTGCCCACTCCTCTTTAGGTACCCATTGTGGTATTTTTAACATTTTAAAATCCCCCTAATATGCAACTTCCAATGTTGGTAGGTCTGCAGTCTGCATTCTTTAATGTAATTTTAAAACCTGAAAAAGTTGCCTCTCTCTGTACAGCCACCTGCTGTACTGTTGTTATTAACATCTTAATGCTCTGCTGGTCATTGACCAATCGGTGTGCATTTACATTTTGAGAATAGTTTTGAACTTGCCAGTTAAATTACTTGTACCAGTTACAAATTTTAGTGTATTGCTTGTGTATTTTGGGGCAGTGGGAATATTTTAAATGAGTTTTCTATAAGTTCTCAGTCCAAAATTATGACAGACTCATCCCTATTAAAACATTTCTTTTGTTGCAATTGAGTGAATACAAAAATCAAGCTATGGTTAGAAAAATACTGAAATATCTACACGTCTGCCATAAATTGAGGTACGTTCTCAATTCACAACTCATTAAAAACAGAATCATGGTTGCAAAGTTTTGATTACAAATAGTATTAAAATATTTAAATCTTTGGCAGCTGTTGGATTAATTAAATTGCTGCAATATTGACATACAACTGAGCCGCACATTTCAAATCATGGGTTGCGTCCTCAAGAAAGATGCCGTTTGTGTTCTTAGTTTAATGTTGTGTAACTCCTTAAGGAAGAACTTTGGCATCAGTCCTATTTTTTATCATGACTATTGAATGCTCAGAATACTTGACTTTGGTCATGCAAATAACTTATTACATGATGTCAAATGAAACCACTGCTTGATGCATGACTTATGCAAAAATATTTGCATAATTTTCACATTTGTACATTTGAGAAATGTCAACTCTTGTTTCATGTGACTCAGAAGTGATCAGCTGTCACTCAGGATATGTACACTGAGTTAGTGTGTGGGAAAGTTATTTCATGTAAGAACCATTTAGTGTGACAAAACACCTTCGTGTATACTGTACAGTATATGCCTGGAATTTAAGATTATTTCCCCAAAGTAGCAAAATTTAAATTAAAAAGAGGGCATGTACCTAAACTTACACAACTCTCCAATCCATTATTTAGTACTTCTTTTATCATGAGTGGTCTGTTCATGATCCGTGATGCCATTCATATAACTGAATTGCTGATGGGGGTAGTAATCGGATAGGTGGGAGGGGGGCATGTGAGGAAGGGGAATGTGGGGTGAGGTATGTAAGGCAGGGTGTAAGTTTTCCTTTCAATCTAACAATGTAGGCCAGTAACTCTCTGGTTTGTTTGTTACCTTCCTTTGAGTTGAATTTTACTAGTTTTGATAATGTGTGATGTATGATTTAGGAAACGAATCAATAAATCAATGAAAAATGGACATAAGATACGTCTTACGTAAAGGTGCTGTAATTAAGATTATTATGGTGCTTAAGTGTTATATGTAAGTTTGCAATTTTGTGTTGTCTTATTGGATGTTGTATTATTGAATGGTACCTACCCGTTCTGGGTATGATGGTATATTTCAAGGGCTTATTATTTTAATTTGTCTTAAGTTACACTTTCACAAATGGAATTTTTCAGACAAAAAGTATCATGGAAAGCCTCATACGGAAATTGTGTGATCTACTGTATAAATTGCAAACAGTCCTTTAGTACGTTCTTCACTGAGAGTTCTGTGTCTGCAAAGCTTACTTTTGGAAACTGGTCTTCCTGGTTGTCATGACAATGAATGTACAATCAGATAACATGGGTTGGTTGATTTCTGCTTCATCTGAGTTATGGCCATGGATTTGCTAGCTCATGAAATGATATAGATCATATTTATGCTTTATACAATGCTTACTTCAAACCAACATTTCTAATTTTTCCATTTTAGTTTAGAAATCAACAGTACATTAAAATCCTAGTGGATGCATTGTGTGAGCCTATAATGAATATTTATTATTTGTACATTTGGGGCTGAGTTTATTTAGACTACAATAAAAAAAAAGCTACTTTGCTGTGTGTAAATGTCGAGTTTAATATCTGTAAAGCAAAGGTGAACTATATTTTTGTAAATGCTCTGTAGTAACTGATAGTTGGGTACAAACATAAGATTACAAGTATTAATATGAAAGTGAGAAGAAATTAATTTTACTCATAGAAATATAAAATCATGAAATGTAAATCCTGGATTAGATATAACATATAATTACTACTAACACTAATATAATTCAAGACTACAACTGTAATCATTTTAGAAGTCATATAATTATAATCTTATTGTCCTTTGAACCTCAGGAGTTGGTCAACTGTGGTAACTTTGATAGACATTGCGTAACCATTGCAAAGCCAGAGGGTGGCTTAGCCAAGGTTAAGTATGGTTACAGGAACTCCCATGTAATTGTATGCCACAGGTACCTCTCTCCCATTTGGGAAAAAATATTAAAGCAAATGGAAGTATTTGTTGATATTGAATCTCATACATTTTGTGTTTGAAAAACAATCCGCTTTCAACAAACTGTTTTAAAATGAGGGAGAAGTTTCAGAGAGTAAAATTAAGTGGCCAGATTTGTTTAAGTTGGGACACAATTTCACTTTTGTGTGTTTTGAATGGAAGAAAAAATGAATTTACATCCGTTCTGTATTGGGTTCACCTTTTGTCTCTCACTCTCCGTCCTGTCTGTCAAATGAGCTATTTAAAATGATCAGCATTTTAGTTGAAGTTAGAAGGTTGGATTGCAGCATTTGCAATTCTGTATGAAATGTAGGTTTTCGTTTGCAGCATTGCTTATGAATTTCACTTGTGTGATGATTACACCAAATGATTATTTAAAGTAATATTACAGGATCTGTCACTGATTCCATAATAGATTTTTGTAAAAGTGAAAGCCTCTGCATGTGTGTATTGGTTTATTTATAGCCTGTTCATCTCAATAATGAACATTTGTGTGGAAGAGTGATTCACAAAAAAGAATCATCTTTTTGCTTGGTGAGACCTCTTGAAAACTTTCTAGAAATGCATACATTTCCAAAAAAATCCCAAATGAAATTGGAATTGTTCCTGTACCTCAGTCTTCTTCTGTTGAAAATCTTGCTTTTTTTTTTTTTTTTTTTTTAACAAAACAAAGATATACGAGCATTTGGTCCAAGCCAATTTTCATTTAAAATTAAGGTATGAACATTTCCATTACAATTGGGATTATAGGATCCATTTCACACAGACTGGAAGTGCTGTTAACTGTGTGAATCCCTTTTCCCAAAATTAGAAGTAAATATTTTAAGCCTAAACTTCTTTTTTAGTGGGGGGGGGGGGGGGGGGGGGAGAGGAAAGGAAATGGTATTTAAAGCTCATTGTGGCCATTATGTAAAAAAAAAAAATTGCCATCATTCCTAGGGAAGGTAGTGAATGACCTTTCATGTGTAATCACCCTTAACATGCACAAGATGTGGTTTGTCTCCTCAATGTGGTTTACTTAACAACTTCTGTTTCCTTGGTAACAGTCTTGCTGTCTGCCTTGTGCTTAATGCTTCTATATAAATTTACTTTTGATATATATCAGCTTGCATGAATTATTTATAAACTTCAAATTTTGTAACATTGGTGGATGGTTGACAAATTCAAGTGTTTTGTTACATTTCTGCACATATTTTTGAGATATATTCTGAATATAATTTTTGTATGTATTACTAGAATACAAACTTGTGCCAGTAATGGTTTTTTACTATACATGTGGACAGTATTTGTATCAGTCAATGATAACCTGGGACTTACCATCAAAACTTTATTTCCCCCACACTTTTGAAAATTTTGTAAGTTAAAGAAATTCACTTGTGAAATTTGTTGGATCAGGACTTGCAGAATTATTTCTGGAAGAGAGGGAGGTGCATACTTCCTTAGGGTTGGGTGGGGATGGGATAAGATGGAGAGGAAATGTTAATGATAAGTGTCTAATATACTTTTATGTGAATGGGTGAGGTGTTTTTTTTTTTAAAACCCACTTCTGCATGGGATGTTATTGCCCAAGATTGAATATAACAACAAAAATTTCTATTTTGTAAAGCTTGTTTAAGGAGATAATATGGAAGTTATTTATCATCAGTGGTGAAATTTAACAAATGAAATTTTTGCAAAGCCTTTGGTTAAGGTTCCTTCTTGCTTTTCTTTTATAGTGGGCTTGTGTGAAAAGTGGCTTTAATGTGACTATGTGACTTAACAACTTTGTTATGTACCTTATGAATATTCATTGTTTTGAATGTTTGATACACTTGAATATTCATCAACTTAACATGACTTCCTTCTTTTTAAACTGAAGATGCCTTTGGTAATCAATATATCAGTTATTAATAATTGCTATCCTGCAACTATTTTCTGTCTTCTTTCCTTTTAATCTGACTTTCGAATGTTTACACCTCAAGAAGGGCAAAGTTAAGGGGCATCAACATGGCACAGACCATGGAAGCCTAAGTGCTTATTTGGAGGCACTAATCTCCTGCACATACAGAAAATACCTGTTACTGATTTTAACTATTCAGTCTTTTATATATTACAACTGCTGTGAATGTTGCATCGTCTAAGGGGTGGACACTTTTTTCATGAGCTATGAAGGAAATTTCCTTCTTACAGAACCTTCCTTTAGGGGCATAAACAGTCGCCCCAAACTTATTGGGAAACAACTAAATCTCACAAATTTCCTCTTATTTCTCTTCCAAGTACCCTTCATGATATTTCAGGACTTAAATATTTCATATTCAAGGTAAGCCAAATGAGATACTCCTCATAAATTTCACAATTTAGTGAAATAAATATTGTGAAATGTTTCTCAAGAGCCATTCATGAAATAGGGTAGACTACTACACTAAGCCAGACTGGAATGACTGCATTTTCCCTTTGCAGTCTTGATTTTCAAAGTATAAAAAATTTCCTGTAACACATAGGCTAGAATTCCCTTCAAAGTAATTGAATATTCATATGTACACATGAATGTTGGTTTGTGTGTATAATTCATCCCTAAATATTGTTGCATCATTTTGGTTTAAACAAAGTATTGGACTTTTGTCCATGAACACGGTATTTGCACCACACTGGAAATGGGCATGCCTGTGTCAATATCTGAGTTTTATCAAAGGATAAGTTGTTGAAAGGGGAAATGGACAGTCTTCTTTGGTTCCAAACGATTCTGTGACTAATTCTTTTTTCTATTTCTTCTACAGAAATTAAGCTTTTATTTTACTAGGTAAGGGGGAGAGTGGGAAATGGGTTTTTCTCTTGGCTTGACCCTATAAAATTGTCTAAAATATAACTTAACATGCAGTTGTTAATGTACAGATCATGCAAGAAATTTTCACTCTTTGCATTGTGTATTTACTTTATGTGTTTCTGCATCTGTATAACACCACTTGAAATCCTTTACATGAATTTGTTACTTGACAAAACATTTCACAAAATGGTAGAATATTAAAAGTTCTTTTCAAGACTCCTTGTTGAAGAACAAAAAATGGAAAAGTAAGATTTTTTTTTATTACCCTCACTCCATTTCAAATAACCACCACTATTATAGTCTAGTTAACAACCATGAGCTATTAGGTATGGTTAAAAAAAATGATCTTAGACAGAAATTTGATACATTAGATTACTAACATGGCTTCCCTAAAACTAGTTTCATTTTTTTTTATGTATTTGAAACATGCAAAATCCTTAACTCTCTTGCTTTCTATGCCACTTAAATGAAAATACTGACATGTTGACATCATTTTTTTCAAGACCCCAATGACTAGAGAACAGATATGACTGTAACTTTAACCATCTGAGATTTTTTGCCTAAAAACTTCCAATTGAACACAAAAAAGCATCTTGCTAATGATAAACAGTTTTCATTCCAAATAATTCTCTTCTACTTCTTCAGCAAACCTCGACTGAAAAATCCACTTCATCATTATGAATAAATATGCATCAATTCTTTATAGAGAAACATCACTGCCATCAGGGTAACATTTTCAAGCTACATGGCTTTTGGGAATGCCTTTATTAAGCACGGTGTCAGTCATTATGGAAATCCACAAAACCATGGAAAAATTACTTTCCCTTTTTCCAGTCTGAAAATTGGAGAAAAATACACGACAGCAGCGAAAGTTAGGATATTTGAGTGGCCTAAGAGAAAGGGTCATCAGTTCATCTTGTCTCATGTATAAGCATGTCTAAACAGTGTATCCACTGGATGATTAAAATTAAGTGTTTTAAATGAATTCTTAGAACTTGCATTTAACCAAAAATCTGTGCCCATCCTCAGATGATTCACATCTGCGAGAAAAACTTTACACAGTCGTTAAATCATGTACATATGACTATTAGAGTCATTCTGGTCTGTCTTTGCAGCCAATGAAGTCACCCCTACTACAGAATTAAAATTTAACACACTCGTGTGGTCACTGTATGGAAGAATCACACTCATTGACAGTGCTGTCATTGACTGGGGCTGAGCCTTGAAGGCAACTTTGTCACTGGCTTCTACCTTATAAGAGGTGAAATCCTCCATACAGACTACTGACTGTGACAGATGATTGGTCATATGGTGGTTTTTTTTTTTTTTTTTTGTATGAGAGTCAAAGTGGAAATAGATCAAAATAATTACCTTGGAATTTTATAAATTTATCATGGAGATATCAGGGAATTTGTTTTCATAAAGTGCTAGGAACCCTGAAATTAGAGTTTGGAGTAAAAAGGATTCCAGCATACCTTGTCCTTGTACCTACCCTAAGTAGCACTTGGTTTGTACCTTCTCTTTAGACCACACCTCCTTCACTGCAAGGATAAATTTCACCAAGTTAATGAACTAAACCTAAGACACTAACAAATTTTCATTTCACATTGATGATACCAATTTTAATGTTGTTGGAAGAAAACTACACCAAACTACACCAGATGCCTATCATCATCTTGTGACCAAAACTCAACATGACAATTCCACTGTAAGAACCAATCTCTCTATCACATAGGTGTCTCCCACAAAATCGTTCTCAAAGGATGCTGGATTTTAACCATGTCTCTATATGAAAATCATTTGAATGACATAAAATTTTAAACTGTTCACAAAGCTCATCATAAATTAGATGGTAGCAATTTTGGAAATCTTCCTTCACTGTCAATCAACAGCATTAATCTCAGAGGGCTGATAAAGTACACATCTCCTTGTGACTGCTTTGTAGTTTACCTTGTAAGCCAAATTTAAGACAAACTATTGGGTGTTAACAATATACTTTCACACTGATAATGTTTAATGTGATGTCACTCATTTAGACAAGCCAAATTCAAAGTGAAAACAAACCTACATTGTGATCCCTACTCTTCATGTTTAATCTCTTGCATGCATGGAGTAAGGGCATATGAGAATGGACGTGTTTTGTTGATTTCACTCTTAACAGTATCAATACCTCATTGTAAGCTACAAAATGTCATCCTTGGTCCACAGTCTCCACGTTTATTCATGAGTTACATAGTGACAGTCACAAAGAGATGCATCATGAAAGGACACTCATTATATTGACAAACCAATTTCTCCAAGGACAAAAGCAGAAAAAATATAGTAATGTTAACCTGCAATAAATTGTTATGATATTTAAGTTTACTGGACTTTGAGCTTTGTGAATTTATGCACTAGCATCGTCTTTCTTCTGTGAGAGGTTGATTTTGTCTCCCAAACTCAGAGCCATACCCTGTCACAAAATAAAGAAGACAGTCACATTACAATTGTAGAGTGGAGGATGGGGTGGGAGTGGGTACAAAATTGTTCTTACAGGAGACACTGACATGTTATACTTTGATCAATATGAAAGAAGGACCAATAAATGGTGAGAAATTATGGAGTTTAGGTCCTGGCATAATACTCCAATCCTCATCAAGAAGTAATTGTCTAGAATCAAAAACTAAACTCCACATTTCCCATTACTATCTTTGACAACTTAATGAGATACGATGTTGAAAGCAAGCTTACAATTTCAGGGGCAGTATTCAAGAGGCTAGGAAACTTTCTCACAAGACACGCTGTGCCCCCTTGAGTTTTACAGCAATGCATTCCCCAGAAACTGCCAATGATTGGCTAATGATTTTAATTTGAAGCAGTACTATATTTTGCAACTCTTTGATACTCCAACACTAAAAGTTTACTTTACTTTGGGGTGACATGTATGTCTTTGAGAATTTTAAACTGAAATCTTCTGTTCTCAAACTGAAATAGACAAAGGCATTAATCCATACTTCCTCCGTCATGTGCAACATCAACAGATAAAATATCTTTTCCATTTCCTGAATACAATGAAAACCTTTCATTCGAAATAACCGTGAACTTTCAATTCAAAGCATGTGACAGCTTTCCTTTCCTCAATTAATCTGACATAAACTATTTCCATTTCTATCAATATGACACTGATCTATGCATTATGCACTATGATTAGCCGTTTGGCTGACATTCAGACTTACAAGCAGATATGAACTGTTCACGGTAGATTACGAAACTTTCACTTTCTGAATAACTCTTGACCGTTCATGCACCTACCTCATACTGCATATCACTACAATTGCTCAATAAGTAACTCCAATGCTTTCACAATTCAGAACGATTCACTTCAACGAATGGCTGCTTATTAAATCATTCTAATCATTCTTGGTTTCATTAAAGGGTATGAATCAATAAAAAATGACCTCTGCTTAACATGGCTAACACACAAACTTCAAGTATTGTGATAACTACATTCTACAGCGTGCAGACATACCCTGTACAATTAATAAAGCTGACTGAAATCATAAAAAGACAGGTTGACTATCTAAAGTTTTCATTTCTTCCTTTTCATTTCCTCCAGTGGTGTGCACAAAGGGGCCATGAAGCCTATCCCTACAACTGGATCCCAGGGTGTCCTAAAAGCTGAGAGAAATAGGGGGATGGGGTGAGGGGATTGTCAATGGCAATGAAAACCTGAGAAAATGTCTCACCTGGCTCTTAGCCCTGATCCTAACATGACCACAGACAGGGGCATCTGGGTTGGACTCTGATGGCAGCTCAATGCTCACATTAGCAAGGGCATCTTCTCCAAAGATGGAACGAGCATAGAGATTGGCAGCCAAGAAACCACACTCACCTGAAATAGCCTGAAGAACAAAGAGAATTGATTCTAAGAGTTATGACATGAAACTATAGCAGAGACTAAAATAATGGTTGAAAATGGCCTTCTGTTTCTTTTATTTTGACTTGATACCCCTAAAAAATTTCCAAACTTACAGCCTTAATGATTATCTGTATTATACTTATTGGTGCCCTTTGGTACTTCTGACCTCAAAGCCCTTTATCTTGGTGGTCTGCAAATGACTTCCACTTAGCTGCAATTAAACCTCACTATTGCTAGTTCACATACCTAGTCCTCTGCCTTGTTTCTTAAACAGTTTCACTCCATCTTGACTTGAAATTGTATCAGCCTATTGCATAATAAATCAAACTTTAGACTGATCGTAACATTCTATGAAACAGGACACTGCAGTTATTGAACAGAGATTGAATGTGAGGTATCATACTCCCGATATTTTCAAAGTGCTATACAGAACACGTGAAAGGTGTTTAGTCATGGAGGATCATTGTAGAGACATTGTCAGGGCAAAATGTGACCCACAAAAGTGTCAATTGATGCAACCATACATCAACTTAATGACCACAGGTAAGTGACTTTCAAACATTTGCCAGCAGAGTTGATGACCTATATGTTGGTCACTCTCAGTGACTTGACTCAAAATGACTTACAAGAGTATCATTTACTATCCTTGTTATGAATATTACTTTCACTCATCTAATACTATTTTGAAGACTCTTATCACCATGAAACTTGATATTTGTGACTCAGCAGTGCATTACTTTAACCTTAGATGAAGGTTCCTTCATTAACTCAACAAAATGTCTCCTTCCAACGCCTTTCCCACCACACCCTCCCCCCTTTTCTTCAAAAGAATTCCTGATTCCTCTGAAAGATCTTCATTTCTTAATACATTTATGAGATAACAACCACCTCCAATCTGCTTATGTGACATGAGTCTTTCAGTGTTTCTAAATTCAAAACTTCCCATTGACAATTTCCTCCAGAATTGTTTTGGCAATTAAACAATTTTCTTGGAATTTATTACATCTCGTCAAATATTTCCAAAAGTACCCCCATTTACTACATAACCCACAATTTATTTATGGACTGTAGATGTGGGGTCTCATTTAATTTAAAAAACGAAAAAGTATTTACCTTTTCAGGTGTCAGACACCTCATGTTGGTACATTTCAATAGATGCCTTAGGTATTCCCTAAGATCAGTAATGTTGGTGTTCACTGTTACCTGTAAGAAGAGTGAAACATGAAAGCAACTGTAAGTCTTAAGTTTGGATCATGAATTAGTAATTTATATAAAACTTTCTCAAAGAAATATATACAGACACAGCAACACTTGAAAATGTACATTGACAAGGAATACGTAAACAGGGAAGACTAAATTTCCTTGCACTAGGAACAAATACATATTCTCCATCTACAAGACATAAATTAACATTACCCCAAACATCCTACATGTTGATATGATGCAATGATTTTAACTGCAAAATACATATGAATCCACTAAAATAGAAACATTACTGACTGCATTCTTATCATATCTGTGGAATTTTGTACAAAACAATGCTCTTACAAAAAATTTCCATCTGTTTTTCTTAGCCCGAATTATTTCATAGAAGTGCAAAAAGCTGAAGAGACATTGCCCTGAAAACTGAAAATCCTTTTTTTTCTTTGAGATATTTTGTGAAGAGAATACTATTTCCAATGAGATACAGTAACTAACTGAAGATTGAAATAATTGTAACAAGAGTTGCAATTGTTACCTTATTTTCCCACTCAAATTCTGCCCACATGGTTCGGAACTCGGCATCTGTGCAGACAGCTGGGACGATGTAGTCCATTATGTCAATATGTATGTCATTCAGTACTACCACGTTACGGTCACTCATTGCTCCTGACACATCGTACACTGACAAATTTTAAGACAAAGGAAAGCTTGATTAGATTTGAGTGGAAGATTGATCACACATGCTACAGTAATAAGTCTATTCAATCCAAGGGCTGGAAGCTTAAGGATGTACCAACACATGTGCTAGATATTAAAATACTCCACAAATGCCAGGCAGAGTAACAGCATGTTAGGTGTAAGATTCCTCAAGTTTACCCTTCCTGAGGATATCATGTTTACAGCGTTTCCACAGTTGACCTCTGTGACCTCAAATGACATCCAACCTTCACCAAAAAAGCGGGGTGCGTACTTATCTAAAGGTAGCATGTCCCTGTGGTCTGCACTTTGGAAAAGTGTGAATTAAACACTTTGAAATTCCATGTATGGTACTATTAAGTCCTCCATCACAACACTTCATGTCTTTATTGGACTGTAATCAATTAACATGTTTCAATTGCACCCTTGTTCAGTGTTTGCATCGAATCCCATGACTGAAGCAGGCTCTAGGAAATTTTTTCAACCAAGCATTACAATTTTTACCATGTTAGTACCAGTCAACTTGAAATATGAATAAAATTTACCAATGAAACACAAATAGGAAAGACAAAAAAGAAAACAGCCAAGATGTGAGATGAAAGCAGTATTAAAACCACACAACTTTTGATACAGAGGAAGGTTCTTGTCCACTCATAGCCTCTTTGGACCAAGAGCTACTTTTAGGTAATTTAGCTCCATTTTATACAGGTTTATCATTATGCTTGATCTCTTTTCAAGGTAGCCTTACTTTACAAATTACAAAGAAGTAACCCATTCCCGTCCCCCTCCCCCTTCCCCCATCTAATTAATTATGGAAATTAAATGATACATATGAAAAAAGGAACACTTTTCTCACCCAGTTTCCACCATGCACACTATTTGCAACAGAAAATAAACTTTAAATGTCCCCACTTATGATACCTTTCACACTAGATTTCATAAGGGTCAACACACTTTGTATAAAGATGCCAACTCACCAATATTTCCAAAGATAATTCCATTTTCTGTAGATGCTACTTTGATGTTGGCCTTGATGTTACAGAAGTCATGTGCAGCTAATGTCATTGGTTGGGGTTTCTCAACAAGTTTCAGGTCACCTGAATGAACAAAACAAACTTCAGTTTTTTTTTTGTTGTTGTTATTTCAATAAGGCTTTTACCAGGTTAATGAACAGGGTCACAGTTTGAATTGACATACCTAAGTGAGCTAATTCAGGCACAATATTTTTTGGGTTCTCACATGACAAAATTTTGCACCAATAAAGTGTTGATGGATTCCAGCTTTCTTCCTTGTTCTTCTAGTTATTTGTAAAGTAAAAGGTCATAGTAGATGCTTGTCAGGGCCAAGAGGGCGGATTTGAAAGATGCTTCAAAGTAAAGTTTGGCCACTGCATATTTCATTTAAAGGAATATTCCAGTGACAATTTCGAAGGTTCTCAAATGAAAGAGTATTTTTGTCACATGCCTGTCAGATCCAAACCCATAACTTGTTCGTATAACTCAACATAATCCTGTTTAAAGAGTTTATTTTTGTCAAAAATAGACTACCAGTGGCCCCAAGGTTATAAAATGTTATGTAATACTTATAAATTGCCTACAAAATCTTCTGTTGCTCTTTAAAATTGAAGTATTCAATTGACCTTAAAACTTGGCAACATTGAAACATTGCAAAATATCCATTTTAGATTGAGATTACAATTTTTTGAGAATAAAAGAATCAACCCTAGAAGTGTCTGCATATTCATTTACATGTGTTGAGATTATAAAGAAATACAAAAAATGTTCAACTAGTATACCTGTGTAACATCACAGATTTCCCATGATGCAATGCAATGCTCTGAACTGAACATTTTCTTTTATAAATTCATAACTTATAACTGCAATATGCTACTGAGACAGGGTTTACACCAATAAAAAGAGAAAAAGTCCCCTGATTTTATGAAACTCTTGTATTTTGTCCCAAAATATCCCTTTAATTTTTCACAAAAGTAGCAAAATACAGAGTTTCCAGATTTTTGAGATACAAAAGGCTGATGACTTTTCCAAGAAAATGATAGCCATTTTAAAGACTTTTCAATGTAACATTCTGTTGAAAACAAGAAAGATTGCACTTGGTTTATGTGCATATTACGCATTTAGGCACACTGTGTAAGGTCTGTTTTCGTGACTTCCTCGCAATTTTTCCATACCAAACACCAAAACCGAAGGACATTCATGACCATACAAGTATTCCAGACATTTTCCATTCCTTTTCTGCATGGAAATCCTCGCTACTAGTTATTTCATCTTGTAGCAGATCTTTCCAGATGTTTCTCTACTCATCCCAACAATCTTACTATTAAACTCACCTAATGTGGCTAACTCCAATGAGCAATTCTGTAAAACATCGGAGGTCTGGTTGACTATAAGTACATCAAGCACAATATCATACTGGTTAATGTTGATATAAGCCTCAGCATACACTGGATCTGAGAATCCCGTGAGTTGAGTCACCTGGAGGGTGAATGTTGCAAGATTACAATCAAATTATGGTCCTCACTTTTTCTAAGTTATAATTTGGGACAAAACGTTACAAATAACCCCAGATTCAACAAGTTTCTCTCCATTAATTTACTTGAGCAAATGTACATATATGTCAGAAAACAGTATAGCCTTACTGTTAATACTATAATGATTTCACAATTTTTATGTAAATTTTAACTTCAATTCGAAGAGTATCTGTTTCAAAAGAGCCAAATGCTTAATATTTCAAGAATAGCATTGGTATTGATTTATTTACACTTCATTACATACCTTGCTCAGTTTAGAAGATGTGACTGATGTTGTGTCTTTCTTGGCTGGTGTTCCCATTGTAGCTAAGGTCAAGCTCAGGGTCAGTTGGTCCTAAAAGGTAAAGTGATATGATATAAAACACATTTAGTGATGTTATCAATTACACAAGAACACCCATTTTCACGAAGGTAAATGTAAGAGTAATTATAGGGGACCAGTAAATTAACAGGATGCAGAGATGGCATTGTTGATAAGATCCATACTAGATTTAAAAGGAAATGCTTCACAATATATGCCAACTTAATCTCATACTAGCAACCTATCAAATTACTCAAGTGTGATGCCTACTACATAAAGAGCAGAATCGTGCCACTCAACATGAAGATGTTAAATATGCACCATGTCCATATTTCACTGTTACTATACAGCACACATATTTCCAAATAAAACAATTGAACCTTCTAGTTTTTTGCATGACAGCGTCCAGCAATTATTTAGGTCTATGAAGGCAAAATATGCATGAAATGATAAGTATAATATCCCTGCTATATTAAGGAGCAATATTATTTGGGTGCCAAGTTGAACTTACCTCTGAACTACCAGAATCTGCTTTGGCTAACAGCTGCATGAAGTTAATAGGATCATCAGCTTGTACTTTAACAACTTTCTTCTCAAAGCCATCCTGGAAGACAAAACAAATAAATCCCACCTTGATAACTTTCATTTAATAAACAATTTTTTCATATTCTAGCTCTTTTGGTGGACATTTTTAGCCAAATCTTAGCAAAATGTTTACTGTTTCCTCATGGCTTGTCTTTGGCTCAAAAGATCCTATCCTGTCCTGTCCCTTTTGCACTAAGAAACTTCTGCAATAACCTTCAATTCACATATGACCAACAATATACAAAGATACCATTCGGACAATAAGCCTGTTTATGAGGTATCATTCTGAAACAATTAAAATTTGTAGAAAGCATAGTTAGGCTATGATAATGCACTTTCACCATCATGTTGGTGGTATGAGACAAGTTATATACTAGACAACAAAACTGGGACTTCTTTCAAAATGATGCAGGGGAGATATTTTCTTAAGTAATGACTTTTCGATTTTCAGGTTACTGTCATGCAACCAATAGATTTATGAAGCTACACAAATATTGGAAATTCCAACCTTTGGATAATTTATTTGAGAGACTTAGCATACAAAAGAGAAATTCCAGATTTGTATGAAATAAATGTGGACAACTGCAAGAGGATGAAATCATAGTTTGTAGAGAGACATGAACAATGATCTTTCCCTCAAAGACACAGTCTACTTTTCTAAGCATTCCTTTAAAAGAACAAATTAGGCTAGACAAACCATCACTGTTCAATGACAAACACTCTGCAAACCATAAGGGTGTTACCTTTAAACATGACAATTTATTAGATTTGAAACACTTTTGTGATACAGGGGACAAATATAAATGTTGGTACAAAGAGAGTATTGTATTTTAACTCTATAAAGAAATATAGACTGACCTTTTCTGTTTCTTTATTTTCTTCTTGTTTGGCCAACAACATAGCATGAAGTGAGCCACGACACTTCTCACCAAAGATTTCACTCATTACTGGATGGCGTTCTGCAAGAACCTTCAGACACAATGCTATACGATCTACATCATCATTGGTGATATTCTGAGGGAGACAAGAACAGTTAAATTGTAAATGTTACAATACAACATAGGCTATGATATCCATCTTTGCAAAGTATTTTTGTAGCAAAGCTTGGTTTCGTTTCATTTGTGGTAAAAAACCTACCTGTCTTACAGTATTAATAATGATGGGCATCTTACAACTACTTGTACTGTACCCAATGCAATCCTGAACTTACGAATAAACAGCTCCTAATACCGACCCATCTCACTTCTGTAAACCTGAACAAAAAGTTAACTATAAATTTTTTAATAAAATATTCTGTTCATGGTCATCACTTTTACATCGTACATTGCAGTACCCTTAAAAACCCCAACATTCACCAAAGCAGGTTGGCAAAACTTGACATAAGTCTAAATAAGATTTGTAGTGCATTCCACAGGTCAGCAATATCACAATGATTACTGCTTACATCCCCTCTTTCATATTATTTACATTGTGCAACAAAAATTCCCTCACCTTCTTGGCTAATCCAGATTTTCCAAGATGTAAAATGGTACTCATTATCAGCATAGCTTCAGCAAGGAAGGCCTAAATGAGGGCAAAAGGCAAAAGAAATAAATGACTGCTGGTAAACAGACCCCCCAAAAATATGTTTATGATTACAACAAAAAATGCATGGGATACATATGTGAAAGAAATACGTACACCAGAAAATCTACATTCACAATGGCCACAGTACCTATTCTTTCCATTAAATCATGGCGTAACATTTAATGAATATATTCACAATTTCCTCAAATTATCTTCCAGTTGTTAATAGGAACATTTCCCCAGAAAAGGAACTTCTTGGTCTTCATCAATACCAACTAACCCATGGTATCTACATATTTCCATCATAAAAAGTATTTGTGTAAATTTTTATTTATAACTAGTTTCTGATTACTGATTGGACACTTCTTTACTGACAGCACACTGCTGCTTCTCAGTGGCATCTTCCAATCTGACAATGTTCTATTAGCAGAATGGAAGGAACCCTCTAAATCAGCCATGGTAATACAGGTCCTTACATTCTGTTTCTTGACATCGTCCCTGATGTCAATGTAGCGGAGGGCTAGCTTAGTAAGTACTGTGGACAGACAGGATCCTAAGAAGAAGTTTCCGTCCATAAGGAATCCTCTCAGAGGTGGCCTGGAATGAGGAAGAAAAACAAGATGGATGTGATACATATTCACACAGCATGTTGTTTCAAGGATTCCTCAGGACCCCAGGGATGAGTGGAGAAAATTGGTGTAATGAAAGGAAGGTAAAAGACAACTAGTGGGCCCAAAAGGCTGACAATGCAATAATCCAGTTCAGAATTATCGCTGAGCATGCACAGTGGCTTCAAGTCATATGGGTACAGAATACACCCATATGACCTATGACCTGATGCCACTGTGCATATGCAGCAATAACTCTGAAGTGGCTTATTGTACAGGGGTCTGGTCATGTAAGCAGTCGTATTCGTAGAAATGTGGAAAACCTGCTGCAACCAAGTTTCAAATGGTATGGGAAAAATGCAACTATTTAAATACTTGGAATGAGCATGAAAACCATTCAATCACTATTTCCCAACTCTGAAACACATATACCCCTAAGGGAAAATGAAAAAATCAGTGGGGTGCATGAGGGGTGAATGCCAATAACAGGAAGTAGCATACAGTATGTCCCAAAGGCTACAAGGTTTACATCAGGAGTACGACGGAGTAAATATTTATTGTGAATGTAAAAGCCATGTTGTTACTAAGTTCTAAATCAGTATGGCAAACTACTGAAGGGGTCATGAGGGTCATGGACAATTCAGAAAGAGGCCATAAGAAAAAGATTGAATGCAGCACAAATCCAAATAATGGACACCATTGATTGTACTTCATTATCTACAGTAATATGACATCACATCAAATAAAAAATCATGGATCTAAAAAACAAGGGACCAATTCAGAGAAATCAAATAAGGATGACCATAACACCAAAAATGATTCAATTTATACACTTTGACTCTCACATTCCCAAAAAAATGGTATCCATGGCAAGGACAGTCTTTCAAATCTTATAGTTGCCCAAACAGCTCCATCACTTACCTTGTTTCTTCCACTTTCTTAACAGGAGCTGAACTGAGGGCGCTCTGAGTGGCATAAGTACCCATTTCTGTAACCAGACGTTGTCCTGCTGTTACAACCACACTCTCCTCTGTAAACAGAAAATGTGAAGACATGTTAGGATAAGATGCTTTACATGTGTTGTTCAGATAAACAAATAAAATGCCTCTGACAGTAAGGGCAGGGGAGGTTATGACATTCTATTAAACCAATGTCTTCCAAAGCAATATTTCTAATTAGCTTCATTTACCAATAGTCAAGCCCATTAAATAAAGTCCTTATAGCAGACATTAAACATTGCTTCATGCACTCACAGAATCATGGGAAATGGGAGTATAAACAATTAAAAACAGTGACATCAGGGCTATTGTTTATACTCCCTTTCCAATGATTCCAAAGGTGTAATTAGCAATGATTTTAAGTCTGCTATCCCTCCTCAAACTTGTGTCAGACACCACAGATGAGGCTACACTTCAGTACTTGGTACCAAGCATTTCATGAAAACAACATGTTAAGATTTTTCCCTGGGTATTTTTCTGATAAATATTCAAAATGAAATTCTGGGATAATTATTTATACTTATTTGGAGTTTGAAAATCTTATGATAAAGCCATTTGCTATCCAACAACAGGATAACCTGTTTAGAAGGATGTTGGACTGATAATTGGTATTCACTATCTTTATCAGCCAATACTCCTTATTTCCATGCAATACTGGTAAAAGCAACATCTAAACTGCTGATACTATGAACCCCAATTGTTTTCACTTTGAAGGAAACTAACTTTGTTTAGTACTTCTTTTCATTTTACTCCCCATATTTCACCTGTCTCGCTTCCTTCATCCTCGTATTTTATCTACACTCTTTGCCCATATAATTAGCTGCTACTTCTAAACTTGATCCATGTAGTATGAACACCTTATCAAGTGCAAATTGCCATGTACACTACAAATAGCAGGTACACAATTGCTGTACAAATTGTATTTCAGCACTAGCACTATGAGCAACATGTGTATGGGGTCAGCAGTTCATAAAATTGGTAGAACATGAAAAATTTTACCAAAATATATTACATTTAAGTTATAAGTGGTAAGAGCTGAGGAGGATATGTACCTTGATGTAACATTTTAAGCTGTTTCCATTTTCAAGTTACATTCAACATCAAATGCAGCATTCTACTTGTATGAAATATGCCAAAGGAGAATGCATGAAGAGTACACATTGTATATCATAATCTAACCAATGGTTTTGTGAACAGTTAAGCTCATTTCTAAAATATGAGTATCAGAATGGAAACGGCCTATATTGTGAGTTAAAATGTCTGTAACAGTAATATCAGTGACTAGTGACATCTGTACGACACTCCCTTGGACAGGAAAAAAAAAAAAACAAAAAAACAAAAAAAAAAAAAAATTGATGGCCAAGTCAAATTTCTTGCTTTTAAATTGATTGAAGGGAAATCCCCTGATTTTTCCCTGACTGGAAAACAGGAAACATGTTATTAAGATTAGGATTAGAATGGACTATACTCCATAATTATGAAAGGGAGTAGGTTAGACCAAACTCCATAGCAAACTGAAAAGGACTGCAGGAGTAAATGTAGATCTTTAAAAAACAAGAGAGGAAAGTACAGAAACAGTTATTAGTCCTAGCCTACCCTCCGTATCTTCACCAGCTGCTTTCTTCATCTCATCATCAACTATTGGTATTTCTCCGAGAGAGTTTCTGATTTCATTCATTAGACTCTGGATGTCTTCAACTGATGTGCAATATTCACCAAGGATCCACAGAGCAGCACGATGAATCCTAAAGACAATGGAAAAGTGATTAATGATCACAATGGATGTATAATAAAGGACAATGCAATGACAAAATTAATGACAATGGACTGATAACTGCTTTCTATTGACCTGATAGAACACTGCATCATGTGCAGTTGAGTTCATTAATAACATTTTCAAAATGAACCAATGCAATAGCATTGCTGTAATTGCTAATTTCTTGATGATGGAACACCACCAGGATAAAAAAGTGTATCCATGTTTTCAGTACAATTCTGCAACCCAATGATCCTTCCTTGTTAAATGACTATGTAAGAATATGCAAACCAACAGTAATTGCCCCCCTCTCCCCTCCCATTTAAGAGAATACTGATTTGCAATGAAACTCCATACCAGATACTGAACTACCTGTAGAGTTGTCTAAGATGTACACATGTACACTTTTGGATGCAGATATTCAGTAAGAAACTAGTTAAGTTTGTTTTTAATTGCAGTATTTAACAGGCAGGTAACTTATCTGTATAACAGAAACCCATATTTGCCCATTTGTTGTTAACATGCAAAACTCACTCCATTGTTTTAATGGTTGGGAACACTTCTAACAACTTGGTGATGACCAATGGTTTGAGTTGTTCAAACCTCTGGATGGCCTCTCGGACAAACACCAACACATCGGCAGCTGCCAGTTCATTGGTGTCACTCAGGAATTCCATCAACTGAAAACAAAATGATTATACTAACTCATTACTTGGGTACTTCACATAAAAAAGTATGGAAACATCTGAAGCTAAGAGGCTGAGTAATTTAAAAATTCCAAATTTTCATTCCAAGGTGGAGATCCAATTTTAAGCCCTTACAGGCTTTTCCTACATTCATGGTCACTGATCATCTACATAAATAACTGTTTGGCATTAATGATTTCAATAACTTGAGTTTTCATCACCACTAAAATTTGTTTTAACAAACTCACCAAGGGAATGACTTGTGCAGCAACATCTGGGAATTTAACACTACAGGAGTGTAAGGTCCTTACAAGAAGCTGTAATAAGAGAAGAAACAGACAAAAATGTATATCCTTCTACCCTTTGAAATTTATAGTTGTAAAAAGGGGAAACTTCTACACTCTTAAATATGCCAATATCAGCCACATCAACAGTGTTGCCAATGTAAGGCAGACCAATCCCACACATTCCTGTTTTCTGTACTACAGTATGGTACAATCTTGTCTCTAGAGAAATCACTACTTGAGCCCACTTTTGTTCTCAAATGATACTAGTGACACATTACATTTTCAATACAGCATAACCTACATATATCAGATGACAATAAAAGACCACAAACAGTTACACTCACATCTAGGTAAGGGGTTTAAACTGGCAATAGAATCTCTTATCTTAAAATTTATGTCATAAAATGAACCTTGACTACGGTTTCTTTTATCTTGATTTCTTGCACGATTTTTACACAAACCTCACAAAAACAGAACATAAAAGACAGAGGTAAATACACTGTCATTCATTTGCATAACACTACTCTCACTCTCTCACCTGTCTGTATTTTCCAGTATCTTCATGCTCAGTGACACTTTCTGTTTTACTGACCTCCTTCTTGAGCACAAGAACCATCTGAAACCAAACATACAATCACATTCAATTTCTAACGTTTGTACGAAATATTTCAAGTTTTATCTTTCATATGTGACATATAAATACTTCTGATGCAAGGTATCTCACCACTACTTTACATCATAAACAATGTATCACTTACAAACTAATGCAAACTATAAATTTAATCAATAAGAGTAAAGTCAAGATTTACTTTCTCGAGAAAAATACAAATATTTGTTAAGATTGTTTCTTTCACCCAAACCTGCTCTTTTGAAACATAACTAATCACATTCATTACTGGAATGCTAAGTTGCCAGAACTGAAAAGTGGAAAACCACTAAGAATCTTATGCCAAAGATGCAGTCTGCAATAACAAAACTGCACAGGCATGGCTTTAAATGAGAGTAGCATGATAAGCCATGGCCTTCCAGCTCTTTCACATGTTGTGATACCCTTCAAATATTAACCAGAAAGCCAAAAGGCTTAGTGATTCCTTGCCACTGGAGGTATCATGTTTACAAGGTTTTGATCTTTTGACCACTGGTGACCCGAAATGACCTTTGACCTTCACTCAAAACAA
>WURT03023274.1:0-15702 GCA_009936505.3 Holothuria glaberrima | reverse complement strand
TATATATATGTTATGTCAAAGATCACTTTTGCTTTCAATACTCCGTGTCATCTCATTTCCTTATTTCTCGCTATTGAGATCGCACATTTGCAGAGTCAAACACTTTGTAGGCTACTGGAGGTGGTACATATTCAATAAAACTAATATTAGCTCTATGGCATAACTATCGTCGGGGCGACGGTGACGTATTGTTTCGACAGCAAACAGAATTTGCTCTTCCAAGCGTTCCGAGGCCCACCTGTTCGACCAGCTGGTTTTTTTTTCTAAGACCTACATATGCGTAAATACAATCATTTTTTCTAATGATTTTTCTTGAGTTGTTTCTTCACTTCGAAAGACATGATTTCATCCTTTTTGTGAAAAATTTTAACCGTTATTCATTCTCATCGGTTCTTGGGAATTGTCGTACTTTTTCTGCACTCCTTCAAAAATACCTCGGGCAAACATCTCAAGTTAAAGAGAATGCATCATGTCTCACCATAACTTAATGGCTCATCTGATTTATAAGGTCTGCAGACCGTAAGTCAATGTACTTGTCTTGCAAAGTAATGTTAACCTTTGCCAGTTGTGACTTTATTTACTCAATGTCTCATCATACCTAATGCGCATCAAATATTTCACCAACTCTGTCATACTAAAGGTACATTCAGAAGCTCTGCAAGGGTGGTGATCACAGAGAATGGGGAATATAGATCCCCAGTAAGTGAAGAACCATGCAGAACATACTTAGCCCCACAACCAATATTTGGTCAAAGACGTTACATTTGCTCACATTTACGAGTACCAAATGACATTTTGCCCTCACTTAATGATTAAGAAGATACTATTCCACATTTGATACGATGCATGACAACTATACATATAGGCAAGTAAATCCATATACGTTTAGATGTAAGAATAGCACATATACTGTATAGGTATACGTCATAGTAACCCTCCAATTCACTGATGGTATGCAGCAAGTACGTTCAATCAGGGAGCTCGTACAGCTCCCTGGTTCAATCAGCTTTCAAGTCATTGTACAATGTCACGAAAACAGTTCAATGTATCCTGCGTAGCGGTTCTCTTTGGCACCGGCCACACAAAACTCTCAGTTGAAAGATACTTTCAAGAGAAAAAAGTAAAAGACGTAAAGAAGGAAACCAAAAGTAACATTGATTCATAAAACATGGGTGTCCACTACAAGCAGAAAGTAAGGCCTTTGTCACTATTTGTGAAGAACCTATTCAGTCTTGCTATGAATCTCAATTGGCAAATGCAGACACCCCAATTTGAACTAGTATTTCTCGATATCCCGATTCATATATGGCTCATTTTTAATCATGTGACAATGTTTTTGTAACAGAATTATTACACGTCTATGGACATTAGCCAAAACAGCTTTTCCACTCAACACAGTCTAATAGATTAAGATCCCCTGATGAAAAAGATCATTTTGAAGTATTTGAATATCTTTTGTCATTCTCAAGATATATCTTTTCAAAGTTTGATTATTACTGATATTTCTCATGTACCATGAAGAAATTGTTATGTAGAGTGTTACACAGGATCTGTATTAATTTATAAATTATCTGTTAATTACTTACCAGCTAGTTTGATGATCAATGTGGATATTTTCAGTATATTCAATATACCTACTTCTAAAAGCCCTCATGCCAACAGCACAACTTTCCTTGGAATGAAGGTTAAACAAAAAAATTAAAATATAAGATATATTCCGTAGGTCCCCATTTTCTACGTCACAAATTTACATATGTATAGCTGATGCTTAATCACGCTGTGAATAGCTAAACTTAAAAAGGCTAAACTTAAATTTACCCTACCCTTAAAGTCACTGATATTCTACCCCAGCTCTCATACTGCTGTAGTGTCTGGTCATGTGCGAATAAATCTATACTCAATAAGCTGGTAATTCTTAAGGAAAGGGTCGTCAGGTATGCTACTTGTTCTGCACCACGGGACCCAACAAGTAGTTTGTTTGCCTCATTGAATTTAATTAAATTACCTGACATCATTCCTCTGAGCTTAGCAATATTTACTTATCGTTGTACTATCAAGTTCTTTTTTCTTCCTTCTACACAATAAATAGTCATATACATTCCTACTATACCAGACAATCTGCTAATCCCCATCCTATCTTAATCGATCAAAATTATCATAAAAGGAGTCTCAAGTATCGGTCAACTTTTGTTTAGAATCTGCTGCCCCAGAATTGTCGGTCAAGACCCTCTATATTGTCTCTAAGAAGAAGTTTACTCTCATTTTTTTCTAAGTTCTTACTAATTGTCGTAGATGGGTGGGTGGGTGGTATCTGGTGGGTGGGTTTGGGTGGGGTTTTCGTTTTTACTGTATTTTGTTTCTTTCTTTGTTTCCTTCTTAGGGAGTGTTCTTGTATTTAAGCCCACAAGGGATTTTAGAACACTTTCTTCCACAGCGATCACTTTCTTTTTTCTTTTTCAAACCCGTGTTTCTTAATCGTGTTTCTTAATCGGTGGAAAAATAAATGAAATGAAATGTAAGTGCAAAAACAGTATAACTGCCTTGTAAAATGATCAATATCTGATGGATTTTGATAGGAATTGAGGCTTTTTTTAACGTTTTTAATGTTCCATACATCAAGTAGACAGGTATGAAATTTACATGTCTACAAAAAAAAAATTTCATAAGTTAACCTTTAATATGGAATGCATTGTGTTCTAAACCAGTACGCAAGATATTTAAGAAAAGTGAAAAGATATTGTAAGATTTTGCTGCGATCTCAAAGTCTCCCTTTTAGCCCCACTTCCACTACGTCACACGTTAATATCATGAATCCTTATTACTACAATGAATATAAACAGATAAAGTTACTTTCAGTAGTTAGCTAAAATTTTCATTTCGTCCGTTCTCTGCCAATGGCATCCTGGGCAAGGAACTTCCGATATTTATTAATTTTGATGCACGTAGATGAAACTTTAACTGAGATTGTAACTCACAGGGCAAGGCCAAACAACAAGCGTCTTGCTCGAAAACAAACTGTTTGTTTGAAACCGTTTATTTCTCCAATCATCGAAAGGTTAATGTTCATTCAAAGGTAATAATAGCTGACTTATGAGCGAGGAAATTGTTGCCACGAGGAGAGTCGAAGTTTTAAGAGAAATTACGAAACAGCAGCACTTACAGGGGGCGCCTACGGGGTTATACCCGGTTTGCTGTAATGGTCATGATTATAGAGGAGGCCTTGTGTTCTTGAATTTGCCGAGATACGTAACCTTTCCAGTAAGTTTATGACAAAGCTATCTATGAACTTTTATGTCATGTCTGTGTCATTCTGATGTTTAGAGCATACGACCTGTTGGTAGAGCTAACCTAATCCATTAAATATGCCACGTTATAATTTCATTTGGTTTTAACGTTATTAAGTCGAATCTTAAAGTGGCATGAGTTTTCTCAATCATTAAGATGACGTTGTTGCTTCATGCTTTTTAATATGTTACGAGAAGGTGAAGAAAAGCTTTAGGCTCAGGCTGTTGCTTCATGGAAGTGCTACCTCGCAGGTAGTACTTCCATGGTAGCTTCATACGTTCGTTTTGTAACGCACTACGTAACAAGCTTGTATTATGAATGCCTATACTGCATCAGGTTGTTCGGTATATTTCTTAATCATTCATATTTTTCTGGGAAGAGAAAGAGGGTCTGAGCAAACCTAGGGCGGATCCAGCCCAATACTGATGGGAGGCAGTCAATCAGGTGGGCGCAAGATTCTGAAGGAGCCGGACGGAGTTAAAAATGCAACCGCCAATGTATGCAGGGGCGGCGCCAGGGTATATTAATAGTGGAGTGATCGCTGTCCTAGGGGAGGGGTCTAAGGGGAGGGATGCCCCTCCCCTTTGAGAAATTTTTGGTAATTTTAGGTTGCCTAGATGCAAAATGGTCTTTGGTATATTTTTTGACTGATCATATATGGATGGAAATGTCCATAATTTAGTGAGTTCTAATTCTTGGTCGGGTAAAAGAGGGTCGTGCTGGGGGAGGGGTCAAAGGGGTGTCTCCCTTCCCTTTGAGAAACTTTTGCTAATTTAAGGTTGCTTAGATGCAAAATGGTGCTGTCTTTGATATATTTTTGGAACTAAACATATATGGCTGGAAAATGTTTCTAATTTAATGAATTCTAACTTTTGGTTGGGTGACAGAGAATGGAAACCTTTGTTGTCTAAGAGAGGGGTATGTTGTCAACAAACCACCTGAAGCCTTCCTTTTGGATACTTTATGCCTTCTATTTGGCGAAAGATTTTAGGCAAAAATACGTGTATGGAGTACACAGAAACATTCTTGAACTATTACAAAAATTTTCCTTTCTTCATTTGTGCATTATAAAAGGGTATCTGAAGGCTGCAAACACCGTAATAGAGACTCCTGCAAGCTCTGAATTAATTATATGGATCAGATATAGGCCAAGCCCACCCTCTTGTCTTCATTTTTTCTCTTTCGCTTCCTCCTTTTCATTTCTTTTGTTTTTTCCTTTTTCTTTTCCACCTTCTTTTCCTTCTCTTTTCCCGCTTGCAAATGAATGGGGCGGTCGCCCTCCTTGCACTCCTGTGGTGCCGCCCCTGAATGTATGTATCCCAGTCCCAATTGTTAAAAATAGGCCCACCTTTTATGTCATGAGAATCCAGCAGGTAATTTTTTCCCCACAGTATAGTACTGCCTAACTAAAATGTCAATCTAGGTTAGGCTGGTCTAGCTTTTCGATCTCGATCGCCTTGTCTGCGATATACGATACGGAAGCTAGCTCAACATACGTGACAAACAGTGTTGTGCGAGTGTAGTGACAAGTCGTACATACGCGTACGATGGGCGCGGGTTCATATAATAAACAGCTCCAGTCCATGGGGCCAGGAAGTCAGGTAGTGTGTGCCCAGAAATTTGTTCATCATGGCATATACCGCTGACCAGAAGTAACTAAGATCATTCGGCTACGCTAAAAAATGTATATGCTGTGGTTTTCAGCACGAAATTTCATGGGGCGCTTTACATACATATCGACGAACGTACTTGCACACAAATGACCAACACAAATGACAATGACAGTGTTGTAGCTTGATGTAAATCTGACAAGGAAATATGAGATCAATATAGCAATTTTGGAAACAAGCAAGTGGTAGTTTTACTTAATTTCTTAGGACACAATGGGGTGCATTTTTCTTGTAAAAGGGGGCGCCAGATTGGTCATGGAGGGGTAACTGCCCCAGTTGCCCCCTGGATCCGCTCCTGGAGCAAACAGAGTGCGTTCCGAGGGGTAGTATGTAGGGCGGGTCAATTATCCATTCGAACAAAACTCGAGGTATAATTCGTAACAGTTGAGTAAACTTTGACCGGTGTTGTGGCCGCAGGTAGTTGGTGGCCGAGTAGATAAAAGGCCATGGCATTTGAAACAATGAAGCTTGGCAACCAAGAGGTTCGGGGTTCGATCCTTGGCCGGTCACAGTAAGGTGGGGTTTTATCTATGAGCAATCTACGGTTTTCCCATCTGAACTAGCTTTTCAAAATAAACCAAATTTGACCTAAATTGTTGAGTTGGTAAGCCACCTGACGTGAAGTTGTAATTCATAGTCATATAGGTTACTCCCACATTTGTGATCGCTTAGCGTCCGAAAACAATTGCCCTTCAATTAGGCCCATGAAACTAATGAGTGAAAGCTGTCCAGTGGGGGCTGGCTGTTGCCAAAGGGAAAGTTACACGGATTTTTCGAATAATCAAGGGTGCACTGCTTGGAAATGGATACTAATTGGTGCAACAGTATTTTGAATTTTTGAAGCAAAGTGTGTGTTCAAGAATTGGCCTGGGCTTCACCCTGTAAGGAGAAGTGATCCTCGTTCGACCACTCTCTAAACCATCCCTTGGCTACGAGTCTTAGTTTTGACCAATCGACTGCTGGCGCCCTCTCGAGTTTTCACCATGCATCTGACAATTCACTATTACCAGTGACATTGTTTCTATACTATCAGGATAACCCGTGTTACTGTTTGGGCCTGGTTAACAAAATACTTCAAAACCGGCCATTGTCGTCACTCTTTGCGAGTGGAAAAGTTCATTTTCTGTGATTTTGGAGGTATTTTCAAAACGCTACCCTTCGGCTTATGTTGGCATAGATCAGTGCTTCTGGGCCGGGTCAACGTGGACCTCATGGGGGATTGAAAAACATTGAGATGAACTGAGAAGAATAAGAAAGGGGTCGGTAGGATTGGCTTAAGAGCACCGAGTACTGGGATCCGATCTGATTTGCAGTGGTGTCTTTTATCTGTCTTCTTGAGTTGGACAGGTTCCATGATGATCACATTGTAATATATTGGCTATTGACGAAAGTGCAGAATAGTCACCTAAATCTGTTTGAATACTTTTACTGATTTCCAGATACAAGAAAATTACATGATGGCGTTTAATATAAAGTTTTTACGGGACCTGGACATTCCATCTTGGCCGTTTTGAACAATAGGTCTGTGAGATATAACTGGTTAGCTATTTCAAGTATTAGAGCGATCACAGTGCATATTACGTTATTCGATTTCATGAAAAAATATTTCTATGCGTACTTATCCGAATTGCCAGCTGTCAGCGATACGCATCCAGCAGTGATTAATTTCCACATTTTTATTTTCTAAGGGATGACTTCAAACGCGCGGGGGCTTCTTGCCCATGGCCTTTTGATAAATGTTCACCCTTAAGAAGTGACCACCCAACTTGTTAAAAAAAATCCTGTCTATGTCTGGTGAATAAAATGAAAACTGAGTGAACTGTAAAGATACTTATGTGAAAAAGTGATTCAAAAATACGTAGTAGGTAAAAATATTTTTGGGGGTGGGGGTGGGGAGGTAATTATTTTCATCCAGGTAGGGTAATAGAAATAATACAAGAAACAGTTGAGAAGTACTGACTTACAGTACAAACGGTGTCGAGGTGTGGGGTATCTCGTCACTACAACCTAATACCCTAAACATCATTCTTGCATCTTATGAACAAACGTTGTTTGATTTAATAGTTTGTAATGTAGATGACTCAGTGCTACCAAACTCGAGATTGTTGGAAACAGCCATTTAATGGATAATATAATGGTGGAAAATGCCTCAGATTGCATCACAGATCATCTGGTCCCCCAAATTTTCCCAGGGCCTTTTAGCAAAGCCCCGGATCCTTCGCTTCTATGGCTTCATTATTTGCGCTTGAAGTAGTTTTGGTCGAGGTCATACCTCACACACACACATTTGAGACGCTGTTGATGTGCTTGCTCTTACATACAAAAAATTAATGCTTCGTTTCAACATTCGTTTAAATCCGTCATTAAGAGTGTTGATTTTAAGAAAATGAGATCGAATGTGATTCGCTTCGGTTTGACGTTTGAATGATGGAAGATGTGAATGTGCCAAGAGATGTAAAGTATAAGAAGTTTCAGGATTGTTATAAATAATCTGCTTAATTTTTATTATAAATAATCTGCTTAGTTTTTTTTTCATTTCAGTCGACCTGAATTGACATAAACCCCATTTTCAGCTAAATAGTTAAGTCATAAGTAACAAACGGTTGGGACACATTCTTAAAATAAATCTTCAAAATAAAATTAGACGTTGGCTTAACATTCATAGGATTTAACTTTTCTAGCTGCTTGAATTGATATGATCTTTTGTGACATCGTGTGAGGGGACTCTCATTAAAATTACAGGAATTATTTCTTACATACAGGATTTGATAATCCGATATATTACCTGTTCGTCTTGTCTTGTTTCCGAGTGTCTCTGTCTCCATTTTATCTCTGAAGGTTTTTCTGGGCACTCTTGGCCCTTGCAACCAGTCCTCAAAGGCTACGCCCTGTCGTCCATAGGAGTGCAAGAAATTACCTTCAGTTGGCTTTATATCAGTTTTAGCTATACTCAAGTTGATCAACTCCAGTCGAAGAAGTCTAATTCCAATAAAGGGGGATAACAATTTTATCCCTCAAAAATCTTTTGAAGGTGGCGCCCCAGCGCTCTCTATACCTGTCCCACTGGCTAAGCCACTAACCGACATGTAAATATCATAACTGCCTGTTTGATTTAAAAAGCATTCAGAAGTTAGAATCAGCCACAAGATACCCATCGTTTTCTATCAATTACTGACCATTTTACAAGTAAATTACTCTTTTTGAATCTATGTAATGCATAAACATGAGCCAGGTATACAACTGTATGAAGTAGAAAAAAGAAGTCATTATAAATGTCTAATCCTTTATTTCAAGGACAATTGTAATGTTTGTATACCATAAGCCTAAGGAGTTTATTAAGAAAGAAGCTGTTGACTGCGTGGGAAGTGTCCAATTACTCACCAAACTAGATACTAGCTGGTAAGTAGTTAAGAGATAATTTATAAAGAATTAACAAAAGAAATAAAGACACTGTGCACCATCCACATCATTACGTTTCAAAAGAACTTATCTTACCCTACATTATTACCATTAATTATTTTTCTAGTATAAGCGTATTGGAAATAAGCGAATCTTTTATTTCACAACACAGAGTTTACACTCAAGTATTCATGTACTGTATTTTTTAAATTTTCAAGATACGTAAAAGACAACGCAGGCATCGGGACCTTGCTCCGTACGGAAGTTTTCTCTCTTGCCTCACGGTAGCACTTAGAGGCGGTAAAAGGACCATCAGGAGTTTATAGCAAACATGCATGGTGATGCATTGTTATTTTCGAAGTTGCATGTCTGCCAGTTCATCCTTTACATTTGGTTTTGTTAGAACAGAATAAAAAACCAAAGGGATTATCAAAATCAAGAAACGTTAAAGCTAAGTTCATTTCTTCCCCATTTTCCTCTCAGAAATCGGAAACTTAAAGAAACAGAATAAAGGTTAAACGTATCAAGTTCGTCTGCTGATTTTGTAATCAACCATATGTATATGTTAAAACAAAGAAAACGGCCTCACCGTTTCTTCCGAATTCAGAATTAAAATGGTTCTGTTGTGGGAATTAGCTTTTGTTTATCTGCAGTGATGTGTTGGTAATACTATAGTCTCTATGCTTATCTTTCTACCATCTATAAAATATTTTCACTCCAGACCTAACGTCTCCGTTTGAAGTTTCTTCACCTCTAAAGTTCTTGTGAACCATCCGGCAATTATGGTATGCATAGAATGTTCAAATACGTTCAACTGGAAAACGTGTACATTGACGAATTGACTGACGTATACAGTATCGACTAAATGGATGGTTCTAATTTCGCCAATGGAACGGTACAAATTCCCCACCAAAACACAACGTTGGTCTCGTCAAAATTTCTGAAGGTTATCTGTTATGTATCCCTATGTTGCTTTGGAAATTTGTGTTATTTGGCTGCAAAAATGTCTTCTGAGAGTCCGTTGCCCAATTTTGTAAGCCTATCTTGAAAATGAAAAAATATAAGGTTTCCCTTATTTTTTTTTTACTCGTATTTATTCCTCTCTCTATAAGTTTCCGTTGAAAACTACTTATCTCTAGGTAATGTGTAAGTAACTTGGATTCAGTTCCCCTCCCATTTAGCTGGGCCTGATAATATACCGTGCTAAAGTTACTTCAGTTAACCAATCAGCATGAAACATACTTACCTTCTGTCTCTTCCTGGGACATCCATTCCCATCCTCAGAAAGAGCATGGTAAAGTGAAGCACTAGTATAAAAACAGTTCTCGACATTCTGTGTTTTTGGAATATATAGTCTACCTTTAGCTGCCCTCGAATAATTAGTTAAAAATGCCTATTTGAGTAACCAGATACGTTAATCGAGGTAAAAGATTGATCCTATACTTTAATGTTATCAACGTTAAAGTACGAAGGCCGTGCAAACTTTCTGTAAATCCCTATGACTTCAAATTAAATTCCCTTCTAGGTTAAATCAGAGAGAGCGCCGTAGGTATAATAGGTCGATGTAATTGATTGGATTCCCCATGGAGAGAATGTTCTGAAAGCTGGTTTCTGCCTCTATCCATCTAACCACCCTCCTATGTTGATCTTTACTCAATCAAGATTTTCTTGACTAAAATTCACATTCCCAGAGACGGGACGATGCTCTCAGCAATTTTACTGTTAATTAATTGCGTGGATCTCATTGTAACTGACGTAACCCTTCTTCCATGTAGTCTTTGAATTCCCCGCCAATTTAGCGGCATGAAGTCGAAAAAATCGTCATAAAAATAGACTATAGTTCGTCCTAAGGAAAATTGGCCTCCAATGACTGTTAAATTTCATGTTCCGTCCATTAGTTCACGAACGATTACAGTGTTGACACGCTTCAGGTCTAATTATCCCACCATCGCTACATCACTCAATTATACTAGCTCTAGTCGTACTGTAAGGTTTATAATATTGTACTCAGTGAAATGATGTCTGTAATTTAAGGCTGCCCTAGGCTAATTAACACCGGAATGTAAATAAAATGTGTATTATAGAGGGCGGGCGATGATCAAACATACAACATAATTTGAAATTATGTCCGCACCTTCACAGAAAGTAAAGGTTAACAGTTAATCTTGGCCCAAAATCATGCCCTTCTAGCCCTTAATTAGAAACATCAAACTTTTTAAGTTAAAAAAGTCAAATAAACAATAAATGTTTTGTTTTTGCTACAGAAAGGGAAATGAACGTACTGCATAACCATGCGAAATAGTTGATGGGTCACCGTTACGCTAAGTAGTATCGAAATAGGACATTTGTGGGTTTTAGTGGACAAACTCCGAGTGGAAAAAAAAGAAAAAGCTTATTTTCCAGGAACTTCTTTCTGCTTCCTACATTTCAAAATTGTTGTCGTGTTTAACCGATTTTGTACAAAGGTGGTCATTTAGCCAGTCTTTCAGAAAATTTTGGTTTTAGTACAGCTTTCTTAGATTAACACTTCCTCTTAATTTACATTGACGTCACAAATGTATTTGTGCATTCACTGATTTCGTTTCCTTCTGAAGTAGTTAAGCTCCAATGAAGTTAAGATTAAATTATGCCTTTTAATGTAACAAAACTCCTTCTGTTCTCGAACTCTGAGTGATTCCTTAAAACCCTTTCTGGATTTTGCTGTCACGCGAGATATAGGCAAAACTGGGGTAGATTGGAAAACATTGAAAACAAACGTAAGGAACAACGGGCGATCTTACATTCAGAGCTGAAACACAACGAACCAAATGGTTAAAAATCGGAGCTGCATGGAATTAGAAAACAACTACAAAAAGTGACTTTCCCAGAAAAATAAACGTATACTTATTGAAATAATGTAACAGCGTATTGTCCTTTAAATACAAATTTAAAAGGAAGTTTCTTCGAAATAAGGGCAACATTTTTAAATCAAACAGAAATCTGATTTCATTTATTCGGAGGGTTGAAGGTCATATACACTAGAAAGCAGGGAGTTCAAATAGCAACTCCCTGAGGGAAGTGTCGTTAAAGTCAAACAAATAGCAACTCCCTGGTCAAACAAGCCCGATCATTTGAATAGGTGTTAACATACTCTAACAACATAACTCTAACATACACGGACAGAGTACTGTCCAATTTTCCATCAGAAAGTTGAGAAAATAGGGATAACAGTCGCGTCCGTCGACATTCAGAGCTCCTGTGAGAGAAGCAGACTATACGGAAAACTACGAGCAGAGGCACACGCATTTATGTTACGGAGAAATCAATTGCGCTTTTCTTATTTTTAATTGCAGTCCTTAATTGTAAAACAATTCCAGCGAGACCGGATATTAACCGTCTTCGTTTGATGTGACCTAACAGAGATTCCACTTGAAAAAGAAAATGAGCCCACAGAATATGAAGAGTGACTTGCAGAACATGTTGTGAGTAATGAATACAGGACTGCAGGATGGAAAGAGGAATGGTTCACCCGAACTCAATGGTAAACGCAACTCACGTCACCCGCCTGTACCGTGACCTGACTGTATAGACATATCCGAAGAAGTCGTAGTAACAACACTTCTGAGATTATATGACACGAACAACCATCTATTTTGTCACAACGGATATGATTTCAAGAAACGGCTGGCATCTACTTGACTACTTCTATACCTGGCCAGTATTGTATGGCTAATGAATTTGAATTGTGTACTCTGCATATAACTCAGTCAACGATTTTCAGATTGAAGAAGCAAGTCCAGCTGAAGAAGAAAATGATGAGATAGCAAAGCATAGATTACTTCGTTGTTAAACTGTTATACGACATAAACATCGTCATCGCAATTTGGAAGACAAAATGAAAAATAAATGCTAAAACAATTGTATGTAATGGATTTTACCTCACTTGAATCCTATTTGCAAACTTTGTCATATGGTTGATCGACAATCGTGAAAGATGGCATAGGATAATTTGTTTTCCTCCATACTAATATTCGAGACATTTCATAGATCTTTAAGTCGGGGAAGTCAAATTTACTCTAGGCTCGTAGCCTTGCAAGGTACTGCAGTGGGCGGGATAGCTTCAGGATGGGAGGGGGTTTTCAAAGGGGGGGAGCGACATATACTAAAATGCTTCCCCCAATAGGTGACGATTTGATTTACTCCCTATTATTTGACGTTTTCAATAAACAGTAAGGGACAATACTTGAAATGTGTATGTTTATCTATAAATTGATACCACAGGCCTAGGGGAAAAATTACTTAGTTAGATGGGGTTTTACGGCTCAGTTTGTAACCAATTGGTTTAATTCGGGCCATTTCTCCACTTGTGGCACACTGGATTGCTTTCCCTACTCCATTGCTTATGCTGAGCGCCAAGCACAATGGCAGTAGGTTCCACTTTTAAAGGCTGTTGTGTATGACCCGGCCAGGATTCTAACCTCGACCTAGGAGAAGAGATTTCACAAGAGGGTGAAAATGATTGCCTTGAAAATTTCCCCTATTTGGAAAACAATCATGAAAACTGCCATGAAAACGACAATTTTGGCCCTAAAATCGATATTTATTTGCTCTGGGAGGGGATGCTGCCCCCCCCCCATACCACCACTTCATACGCCTTTGATTGTTCCAAAACTTACATGCAGACAAAAAATCTTTTTGTTTTCATCAATGTCGCAAATTCTGAAAGATGTTTCCCTCTTGATGACATGTACAACATTGAAAAGTTCTGCTGTAAAAAAAGTTTTTAAAAGTTTGTTGTGTCAAGTAAATTATGAAAGAATGTAAGTGTGATTAAATTTTATGATAACAGATGCACTGATATCATTTTTATTGTAAAGCGCCTCAAAAAAACCTTTGGTTGTGGAGTGTGTTATATTAAGTATTTTTTACATTTACTGAAAGGCTGGTTAGATTAAGATCATAAGTTTGTTAAAAGCAGCTGGAAGCCTTTCAGTTCCATTTATAAGATGATTTCGATTAGCTGTTTCCGCTTATTTTTTGGATGCTTGGTTAAGTATAGTGACTTTTAGTCCGCATGCAGGCACTGTCTCTCAATTAGTTTTTCGAGGAAGAGGCTCAAGTAAAGGGTTTAACTCGAACTTGGAAGTAGGGCTATTTATGCCCGTCACTCCTATACAGGTGAAGTTACAAAATCCTAATCCACAATTATTTGAGACAAGAAACCCTACATGTAACTGCGCTAGTAATCCTACTTCATCTAAATATATTTTCGAAGGAAACTATCAGTTAAAAATGTTCTAGATACGTCCGTATTATATAAAAAACACAGATATTCTGAGCTGAATCCTTAACAGCAGTTTTAATTTTGGAAGATCTATTCTGACGGAAAACTGGATATTTTGTACCATCATAGTACGGCTACTCAGATCGTTTCTGGCCCAGGTATGAAAGGAGGTGGGCTGTGGAGGGAGAGGGTAGTTCAGGGTGTGATTATGCAGTTTATATGCAGTGCAACTTTTCTTTCAGATTTTTTAAATTTACATGTAACCGTACCCCTCTTAACAAGTAATTGAGTAAAATTGCGTTATGGTTTTAACACATTGTCATAGCTAAGTGCATCGAAACACTCACTTTTCCGTGAAATATGGACTTCGATGTGTACCATGAAGACATCGTTCCTGCAAAGTTTGTTCAACCGTTGTCTACCTTCTAACTTTCTTCTTACTTTAGCCATGACCCCTCTTTAATTTACTTCATTCGAATGACGGCAGACAAAACTTATTTAGCCCATGGTTATTTACCGAGGTAATGAAGCTATCAGTCAAATTGCGTAACCAGGCAACAACATAATCGAAGAACCAAACATCTTAAAATAGTAAAATTCTCGACGGCCCCAAATTTTAAGGGGAAAAAACTCTGGACAAGCTCTTCGGGGTTCGTACTCTTACTTTCATCTACTTTATTACTATACATGTAATCATATTTCATGTCTTGGTACATTTCAATGATGTAGAGAAACACATGAACGAAACGAAAATTTTAAAAAAACATCATTTAGCTGCTAAATGAAATGACACTCTTAGGTGTACATGGTCAAAACAGGGGGCTGTAAGGGATTACAGAGTAATTGAGTGTGTCTGTTTACCCTGGTGACAGAAAAGATCAAGAGTTTTACACTTTCGCCAATCTACATTTTCACAGCCTAAAATAAAAATTTTTAGCTGATGCGCACTGTCTCGTAAGATATTCCTGATGGGCTGATGGTATTGTGTTGTATCGATTGTATCTTTTGTAAAGGTTAGGGATTAGGCTGTTAAGGTAAGCGTTAGTAGTCATAAAATTCTTCCGAGGCAGTGCGCATTGGCCCAAAATTTTACATGTGCTACGCCATACCATACTAGTTAACACTGAGCATAATGGGTAGGGAGAAGTCACATGACAATGAAAGCAGATACTTTCTCATGAACTTGATAGACGGTAGTAACAAAAAAAAATTTCAGTCCCACGTTTTAAGAAAAATCCTTGATGTTTTTAAAGCAATATGCAAGGGCGATGTAAAATCAAACCTGTACGTTTTTACCACTATATGTACAGGCGAGATTCTAACCATGGGTGTACTAAGGCGGAATTTAGGGGCTGCATCCTCCGACTCCAGCAAATAAATTGTCTTTTTCAGGGCAAATAATGTCTCTTTCAGGGCATAATTCATGGCATGATTATTTGACAAGAAAGGACGATTCCATGCCAACCACCTGTCCCCTTGAGTCTTCCCTGCATGAGCCTTTAAAATATCTAATTAACACCCACTCTTTAAATAAATCAGTCACAACAGGGAGGTGCTACTTTGGTATTCCGAGGTCAGAACAACGTTAATTAGACATAAAAGGAACCGTTTTGACTGATATTTGTTAACAAGATTTCTCATAAGAGTAAGTTACCGCTAATAATCGTAGGGAGCTGTTATCGACTGGTAGGGAGGAGCGTGAAACATCTTAGATTGTCGTCCTGAGGGAGGGGTCTTTACAAAAATATTTGAATAGTCTCCTTGTCTGGGTCTCCTTAGATGTTATTTGATGGTACATTTCGTGCCTTTTTTATCATTAGTAAATGTACTGAAAAATGAAATTTTATTGAATAAGTTTGATACATTTCGCAAAGTGTTCAAATAAGAGGTTTTCATTCTTGAAAAGTGCTTGCTCAGCATAAGCAATGGAGTAGGGAAAACTAAGCCAGTGAGCCACGACTGGAAAAAAGCCGTGGTCGGCCTGACGTAAACCAATTGGTTACAAACAGAGCCGTAAAACCTCATCTAACTAACTAACTAACTAACTAACTAACTAACTAACTAACTAACTAACTAACTAACTAA
>WURT03023263.1:0-15703 GCA_009936505.3 Holothuria glaberrima | reverse complement strand
GCGCTACTTTCGTCGGAGTGGCTGGTACGGCGTCTCTCAGTGGTTACTCGGTCATCTCCTACGAATTCTCGGTAAGTGGATATCTCCCATAAATACAACGAGTTTACCTTGTGCTGGAGGAGGGGTTGTCAAAAAAAAACCCACCTCCGTCCGTCTCTTTCACGACTTTGTAGACATTACTCCCTTTACAGCCGATACGTGAAACAAACACGACCTGAAGACGTAACTGGATTCAAGGCAGACAGTCATCACCCAAAAGTGCATTTTTGGTGTGGGGGTATCAAAATTCTCAGTTGGTTACTGCTCTTTGATTGATATTAAAATGTGAAAATTCAAAGATGTAAAGTAGCTCACATTTCACACAATGCAGAGAGTGTTTGGAATACACATTACAGCCTTGTATACTCACTGGGACATGGTCTTGAGCAATAATAGAGTTTTGTGTCTGCCCAAGGAGGACCTTAAGACAGTTATGGGAGAGCTACAAGTTGCTTAGTTGGGAGAATTGGAAAGGGTGTCTGGGATAACGAAAATGACCCTTTAAGCGCATGCAAGAAGAGGTGTAAAACAAACCTTCAGTCGAAGTTCATCTATAGAGGTTCTTCACAGGTCCCCGTTTCAGCTACTGCTATTCATTTTGGCGTCAACTTATTACACGCGCAACAAGTACTTAAAGCGAAAAATGGATTGTGAAATGAAAAAAGGGTTGTACGAACGTGTAAGTATAGGCTACATGTATAGACTTTTTGTGACGATCACATAGGAGAATGTTTTATCCTATATAATGTCTTTAGGAAGCTCACTGGAAATGAAAAGAGTATACTAAGCAACCTATTCTTTGGATTCGGAATCCAATATTTCTTCTGAAGAATTTCAGTAAGCTGTCTAGCTTTACGTTGTATATTTGTTGGAAAGCTGTAGTAAAATTGTAGGCCCTGTGATATACCTTGATGATTACGCAACAAAGCATCCCCATCATCAAGAAACATGATTCTCTGAAAAGGTGAAGAAAGTTTCAAGCTGTGACTAAGCCTTCTTCTACCCAGGGTATGTGTTGCACGCAACTAGTTCGACATCCATTTTGGCTATCTTTGTTTTTGTTACATGTATTTTCGACGTAAGTCAGACATTGAAGAGACCCTATTAAGTAATATCAGTAATATGAAAAAGGTTATACCTTTCATTTGTTCTGTCAGAACTTGTGTTTATTGTTTACTTTTGAAGTTATCCGTTTTTTTTTTTATTTTGGTTTGCAGGGTTTGTTTTGTCTTCTCCTCCTCGGTTTTGTCTTCATGCCATTATACATCTCTGCAGGGGTAAGAGTCTCATTCAAACAATTACACATTCAATCGATAATATCACTATAATGATGGGGTTTATTGAGTGCAGGCCGTAGTCAAGGGGGCCAAGGGGCGAAGCCTCCCTTGAAAAATTTTTCTCGCCCCCTAGAAAGTTTTCAAGTTGCCATTGATTTAATACATTTCTACACATTTGGCCCCCCTGAACAATTTTTCGCCCCCCGGAAGCCATTTCGCCCCCTTCAGTACCTTGTCTGGCTACGGGTCTGATTGAGTGTCATTGAGTGCTGTTGAATGTTGTTAAGTTTTTCTGAATGCTGCAGCCTAGTTGAGCTCATCTTCAAAGTTTGATGTTGATGGTGAAAAAATATAGCTAGAAGAGGATGCTGCAGAAAACAATTATTAGGTTAAAATTATGAAGACTTACCCTTGAAGGTAATACAATATATGTTTAATTAAACCCTTCTCATGACTAGCATCATGTTAAACTGCAAATAATATTACATGACTGAGTTAAAAGTTACCTTTATCAGAGGGGGGGGGGGGCCGAACAGCCCTGAGTGTGTATTGTTTAAAAGTGTATAGTTTGAAAACCATCATGATTGTTTACGTAGGGATCATGCTATCGTCATAAATATGATCAGGGAGTTGTATGTTATATCTGAAGTTGACAAATTTTAAATAGTGTTTGAGTGGTTGGTGTTGATCTCTTTTCAGGTGTTCACAGTTCCAGAATACACGAAGAAACGATTCGGCGGTAACCGAGTTCAACTAACTCTCTCGATTACCGCCATCATTCTTACAATCCTAGCGACACTTTCGGTGAGATTACGAGCACTGATGAAATTGTGTCATTTGCAGGACAATGAATAGCGTTTCCCATTCTACATATCCCTTTTCAGTTATTTTCGTAACCATTAATTATCCAGAATAATACATTCTATCTTTCCATGACATTTCGGTTCTTCTGGGGTTGTTTTTGTTAATTTTTTCTTTTGCCAGGAAGTGGCGTAGCCAGGATCTCTTTAGTGGGGTAGCGCTGGGGGCTTGACCATTTCATGGGAGGGTGCCTTGTCAGTATCAGTGGCGTAGCCAGATTTCTCTCAGGGGGATGCAGTATGTTGTGTGATTGCCGGCCTGGGAGGGGGGTCTAATGGAAGGGACATTCCCCCTTGCCTTTGAAAATTTTTGAAAAATTAGGTGTCCTTACATGCAATCTGGTGTCACACATATGCTACCACTCGAAGTAAAATTTGTGTTACAAAATCTATGGTTTTTAGGAACTACGAAAAAATCGGCATCAGTGAGGGGGCATGGTCCAATGGCCCCCTAAATACGCCACAGGTTACTGTCTAAGCGGAGCTCCACCATTGGTTGGAGCGCAGTGTACCCGGAAATTCCATCTAAAAACGCCTTCTAGATGGCCAGAAATGACACTTCCTTGGCCTTGCAAGTTATTTTAAAGTTTTCTGAACATCCTTTATTTTGAGATCTCAGGTCTTGATATGGTCATGAAATAGTTTGTTAAAATAGAAAAAAAAAACAGTCAAGTTACTTTGAAATCATGACATATCTTCTGTGAGTTTGAAGCCGGCATTGACACTTTTTGGCAAATCTGCACAGTGGCGCTCAGCAGAGGTTGGTGATTGAGGGGGGGCACTATAGAAGATAATGTTTTAAGCTCACCACAGATACACCCAGAAAGTGGGTGTAAGCTGGGCATATTCTCATCGTGGGTAATTTTAACCAGGAGCGAATCCTTTCTTTGTCACCTTGCACAGGCGATGTCCTCGGGGAGGGGTCTAAGGCGAGGGGTGTCCCCTTTTGAAAAATGTTTGTTCATTTTAGATAGCTTAGACGCAAAATGGTGCTGTCTTTGATCAATTTTCGAACTGATGATATGTTGGAAAACTTTCGCAATTGTGCTTTTGATTTACTGTAAAGTAAAGGTGTGTTGTCTAAGTGAAGGGGTATCTCCTCCCCATGAAAATTTTTTTAAGGTAGCTTAGATACAAAATGTTAAATCTTTAAATTAATTACATGCTTACTGAGAAATTATCATTATTTTGTGATATTTTAGCTGTGGTATGGCACTCGTTGAAAAAAATGTGTAAAAACAAATACGTGCTACGAATGTTACCGTACATGCTACTCGTGCAATTACATTGCTCTAAGATTCTGTACTGATGCAGGGTCCCTGCAGAGGTCGAAGATGTACTTTTATCGTAAAAGAGTTTTGGTCACAATAATGTATTATTTGCCCCAATATGGTGATAAGATATGGAATGAATGTGACAAATGCGCGCGAAGCGCGCCAAAATTTTGCATTTCTGCTTCAGTGGTCAACATGGCGATTCGAGACCGTTCAGACCAATGGTGTATTTTTCGCACATGATGTAATTTTTGGACACTCAAAATTCTCAGTGGGGAGAGTGGGAGGGGGACAGGGTTTTATTGGGGCGACAATGTCGCATTGTCGCCCCATGCCCCCTCCCCGTAGCTTCGCCAGTGTTGCCAGGTATGGCTCTCAATAAATTCGGATTGGCATCAAAGAATTATATGTGCGGCGTCTTCTTAGGAACAAATTCAGTCTTGAAATCTCTTCGGACTCATTTCTCAAAACCGAATAACTTGAACCCTCGGCTCATTTCAGACGTCTAAGGAAGCAACGATACACCAATTGTACATTTTCTCCCTTTTATTCGGTCATTGTTTAATGCTATTTGCAATGCCTATTACCAAAATAGCGCGACTAAAAATACAGCTCTTCGTTCGAACAATGGGTGCGCCTTTTTTAATGAAATTCACAGTTTTTGGAGGTAGCTGTTCTTTTTAGGATACATGATTTTACCAGTTTTTTTTTTTGTTTTTTTGTTTTTTAATAGACTGATACTTCATCAGTAATATGGTCTTATTGCACTTTACAGTCTGAAATGTATGCAGGAGTCGTGATAATTGAACAGAGTCTCGGTTGGAACGTGTACGCGGGCGCCATTCTTCTACTAGCTCTAACGGGACTTTACACCGTGGCAGGTGGTTTGAAGGCTGTTATCTACACAGACGCTATGCAGTCGATTATTATCCTCATCGGTGCTATCATTTTAGCGAGTCTGGGTAAGAGATTTTAGGAACTGTTACAGCGACGTGGTGGTTTAATCATCACTATGTCATAATTTATTGACTTTTATGATACTTATCTACATTAGTGTAGTCAATTTGTAAGTTTAAGAAGGGAGCCAAAAGTCAACGATACACGTGACCAGCGAAGACAAATGCCATATTCCAAACCGTACTGTTGTTGAACAGTTCATTATTAACATCTTTGTTTTTGTTCACGTCTGATTACGACACATTTAATCGAGCGTGGAAATGGTATAGACGACCTATGCCGAGGGAACTTTTATACCGTTCCTGGAGGTTAAACCGCGGTTTCCTTAATCTGAAACAATCATAATGCATCCCATTGTCATTCTGACGTGTACCTTCAAAATGATAAATTTGTGTGAAACTGTGCCGTGGCGCTCTAAATGCATTCATAACGTACTCTTCGTACGACAGGCATGATCCAAACTGATATGGATTCTTTCGCAATATTTAGTGTCGTTATGCTGTCATTAATTTCGAACACTTTGTTACTGCATACGATGCCGAGAGCCAAAGTAGTCATACGAGGCCTTACATTTTCTTACTTATTGTAATATAGTAAATTGTGATTATTCAATACCATTCCACTCAACTCGCAAAATGGTTCGTCCTGTTGAGAATCTCAGTAATCTAGCCCGTGCGATTGCAAAGAAAAAGTGTATTCTTTCAGACCTCATGAAATGGTCGTGCACAAAACTGACTGCCATGTCTGCTTACCTTTCCACAAGATGGAAGAATGTATATCTTACACCCTTCCTCGCAAACTTCCTTACCTGTGTCAGCAAAGAAATTTGATATGTTGCTGAATGTAGAAGTTGACACGATCGTCGTGTCTCGATTCGGAACACTGCTCTTTAATATCCAGTAAAATATGGCCTTTCTTCTATAATATCATGGTTCCAATAACGATTGGACCATTTTTGCCAATAGGAGAAAAGCATATAAAAAACCTTGATGCCTTTCTCGTTTGATACAAACCTGTGTTGTCAATTTTTCATGAATCATAACGTGAATGTATTTATTTGCATGTGGACAATTTCGTTAGTATGCTGCATGTTTCAGTTGCGATGATGCTAACATCACCAGAACTATCCAAGACCCCTGACACTTACTTGTGTAGTTAACTTAATTTTCTCAAGTGAGCAATTCTGGATGATGTTACAAAAAATAAGCATGGTAATTTTTCTTCGCAAGCTATTAAAAAAAGTGAAGTTCAAATGTTTCAATGATCCATTCACAGCCTGGGTTGAAATTGGTGGTTTTGACAACCTGTACGTAAGGTTTATGACTGCTGTACCCACGTCGACAGTAGAGTATGGGAACACATCGTGTGGAATTCCGCAAGAGAGTGCCTGGCACATATTCAGACCAGCTACAGATCCTGACTATCCATGGCCCGGAACTCTGTTTGGAATTACCCTTCTCTCTCTGTACTACTGGTGTACAAATCAGGTTTGTCTGGAAGAAACAAATGAAGGGGTCTGTAAATAAATCCTTGGAGGTCCCCGTGCTTTTAACAGATATCCTTTAAAACACCGTAAATATACAAGTCTGTAAAGGACCAATTTGTAAACCATGTAGTGGTTCTCAACAGACGCGGAACCGTCCAGGAAGGGGAAGAGGGTCGTTGCAACTCAGGGACGAAAGAAAGCTTCGAGGGCTGCAGCAGGAGGGCATTTATAAAAATAATTGGCCCTAAATTGTAACCGGGAAAAGGATACCAAACTATTGCCTTTAGGTGTGTAGCCGAGTTCACAAAACTAGTAAGTCAACAAGTCGACTAGGCCAGTAATATTCCCTCCTTCCAGATACAAGACAAAGATTGTGAAATATCAGACGTCAGGAGATCGCATCTGACTGTATTTAAAATGTCAAACTACTCCTGGCGAGGACCTCGTACCCTCACAAGTGGTGGCAGAAGCCAGAGGCGTAACTCAAAGGGTGTTAGGGGTGGTTCACCCTCCAACTTGAAAAAAAAATGTGACTCTGGCAGGGCAAAAATATATATTTCGCAGGGCAAAACTGCGATATAAAAAATTAAAAAATAAATATTGTAAATTGTTATATCAAAAATCGTAATATTTTTTGAGAGTTTAATAATAAGTTTAAAACTAAAATCAAACAAAAGAAAAGAAATAAACATAATTTTTGTGACAATTGACCTACATGTGCTTTAAATAAGTGCACATTCTTTTTGTGTAGGCTTATACCCTAAAAATTTGCCCGCTTCGCGCGTTTTGCAATTTCACAGTTTAGATTCCGGGAAAGACATTAAATCAGAGCCCGAACTAATTTCAATGTTCGACGAGCAGTGGAACGACTGCCTTCTTCTTACCTGTGAGAAAGATCTCACAAACAACATAAACATTGATACCGTCTTAAATGAATGGTCGACAGAGAAAATGCGAAACCTAAAAATAAAGTAAACTCTTTTACTCTGCATAAAGGCCTATAATGAAGCAGAGGTGTCAACTTTCAAGTAAAAGTTAAAAAAACTTTTTATTTATTTAGGTATATATTATTCAACAACCTGTTTTTATAGTGTTCATGGATCATGCCACTGGCGGATCCAAGGGGGCCAACGGGGGGCCAATTGTTTCCGAAAATTTTATAGAAGAAAATTTACTTCACAATTGTACACTTATGTCGCATCTGAGGGCATTCGGTTATAGAAAAATTTTCCAAAGGGGAGGGGGAAACCCCTCCCTCCATATCACTGTATCACCAGTTTGGCCTTCCCAAATGAAGGCTCTGGATCCACCAGTGGATCATTCATGCATATCATCATTACCATGTATATGTAAAGATGAAAGGGAAAGATTAGTTATACTAAACCATGTTATGAGGCTCTCGACTGTGAAATACATGCAGTACAGTTCTGTTCTTTTTGTGGCACGGCTGCCGACAAAGTAAAATATGAATCCACAGTATTCTGTGACAGAATCAGCGTTTATTTACCTTTCTTTTTGCAACATGAAGTCACAGGGCACTGACTGATTTCGCAGTGCAAAAATACCTTCACCCCCAATAAATACTATTGAGTTACGCCCCCGGCAGAAGCAGAAGGAGGGGATCATGGCTCATACTCGACTTTGACTTCGTTTTCTTTCCCTCCCTTCTCAATCAATTAATGATTCCTTCCATTCTGTGCCTCCCTCCCCTCTCTCCATCCACGCATCCCTCAATCCGTCCAATTTATTTACTGTCAAGAAAACCCAAAACCTGTTTGCACGTAGGCGCTTTTGCACTAACCAGCTAACATGAAAACAGAGTATGCTGTTTACAGACACCACATACTGATAATAGTCACACTTTTAGATTATTTTAATAAAAGCTTACCGTACTTTTGTAATGCAAAATGGAGTAAAACGTTATTATTTTCTTCTCAAAATGTTATTTTTCCGCCTTCTCGTTATTACTACTCAAAGAAGTCTGCAACGTACTCTTACCATGGAAACTTCCATGCTCTTACTAGCCTAAGCTCCGGGGATGACTTTGGGTGCGTGGGGAAGGCACAATATAGCCAATTTAGAGATTGCACAGGCGAAAGTTGACCATGTTTCCCTTGGGGCCGTTGACAGTTCCACTTCAATAGTCTTAAGACGCATCGTTGAAATGCGGTCCAGACGTGTTTCATTAAACTTAGTGAATTTCATCACTGGTGCCACAATCTTTGTTTTAAATTCAGTATTTAGTAACAAGGAAAATACTCCACCTCTTTTACAGATTTTGGTACAACGATCTCTCGCTGCCAAAAACATTACTCATTCCAAGGCAGGAAGTGTAATGGCGGGATATCTGAAAATATTGCCAATGATACTGATGGTTTTCCCAGGCATGGTTAGCAGAGCTCTCTTCCCAGGTACTAAGGAATAAATTAAGGACTTTGCAATGGTAGGGCGGGCGGCGGGGATACAATCTAATAGCATCTTTAGTGCCTATCTTATCTCTCATTGTATTTTACAATTCTTTTACAATTCAAACTTATTTCCCAACCGTGTTCTGCTTAGAATAAACAACTTTGACATTAAAAACAGATCATCTGGAAATTACTCGCTAAACATTAGAAAACAGAGTGGCAAGAAACCCATAGGACGGATAATTTCACCACGTCAGGTCCTGGAGATGTTGAGTTACATAAAACTATCCTAGAAGAAGGAATATATTCGTTGAACAGTCGCCTATGTTATCATTTGTTGGCTGATGTGTTACAGACATACCTGCTAAGTTTACACCCAGCGATCGTCATTCAGATGCATTTCTGAAAGGCCCTGACATCTTACTTTTAATTGTAATGGTAATGTAAGTCATTTCTATTTAATTGAATATTCATACTTAGTTAAATAAAATTGTTAGGTGTCTTATCTTCCATTTCAAAATTTGTAAAGCTTGAGACGTCGGAGTGTTTAGATGACGTGTTTCTCATAACGCTGCTATGACACGTACTCCAGCTTACTCTAGGCTAGTTTTCCATGATTCACAGAATTGATGTTCTTTGATTTAAAGCCAGCAACATTCTTACACCATTTGCTAATTCATTTTTCAAAGATGAAATAGCTTGTCAATCGCCGGAAGTATGTGAAGAAGCCTGCAGCAACCCAAACGGATGTTCTGATATAGCTTACACGAAACTAGTCCTTGAACTCATGCCAGTAGGTAAGGTGACAGTTGTCTTCTGTATGGTACGTTGATCTAGTGAACCCAATATTTATAAACATCTCAGGCAGTGGTGTACGCAGGGGGGGCATTGGGCCATGCCCCCCCCCCTCGTTAATGGGCAATTTTTTTTAGATCCTAAAAATACGTAATTTTGTAACACAAATTTTACTTCAAAAGGTAGCATATATGGCACCAGATTGCATGTAAGGACACCCAATTTTTCAAAAATTTTCAAAGGGGAGGGGACACCCCTCCTTTTAGACCTCTCCCCCAGGCCGGCGATCACTCAACCTACTGCATTCCCCCCCCCCATCCTTGAGAGAAATCCTGCGTACGGCACTGATCTCAGGTTTAGTTCAAAGGTCATCCCCATAATAATTGCCTAGACTTAAAAGACGTGGTTGGCTCCTTTTATTTGGATAGAAAAAGTTTCCAACGGTCTCACGTGTGTTCCCTTTTCATCAATGCAAGTTCATGTTCCAGTTCTGTTTTTGCATGTAGCGCAACAACTGTGACGTCAACGTAGGCCATACGTGACACGTCTTTCCTTTCTGTTCTCCTCCCACCTCCTTTCATATCCTCCCAAGTCCTCCCAAGTCCCCTAAAGTCCTCCCTATCCTCCCTTTACGTTTTTCTGTTATCAACGTACGTCGACGTATATTCGTTTATCTTCACAATGCGATGTAGTATTCTGGTTCCAATGCACTGAAAACTTCCGTTTCAAGTTGAACCGGAAACTGATCAAGTGGGCACTTTGCCGAAATTGCATTAGTTGACTAGTTTTGTCTCAAAACTAATCCCTTTCTGGTCAAAATAAACCACTTGTACTCAAATACATGACCAAATTTTCGCTCATTGTCCACTTGACAGATTTCGAACAGGGAGTGTTTCGAATGTGTATTCAGATAAAATATAAAATTTATTGTCATTTTTCTCCATTGCAGGAATCAAAGGTTTAATGATAGCTGCCATGTTGGCAGCACTGATGAGTTCATTGACATCCATCTTCAACAGTATGAGTTCTCTATTTGCTCTCGATTTATGGTCAAAGTTTCGAAAAGATGCAACAGAAACAGAACTAACAATTGTTGGCAGGTAAGTTACTACCACACTCTAAAAACATCCGGTTCAACAGTTCAAATTGAACAGAAAACGGATCAAATGGGCACTTAACCGAATAAGATCAAATATTTGACTATACTTTCTGCTCAAAACTAATCATTTCCGGTTCAAATGGACCAAACCTAGTCAAAAATTTGACCGGTTATGGTTTAGTGGCCCATTTGAACGGATTTTGAACCGTACATTTTGAGAGTGCAGGGTCTGGTTGACAAGGTGTCCGAAGGCCGGGGCCATTAAATTTCACGATAGCCAGTAAGAACCTGTGGGTCATTTGATTTAGGGGATATGCAATATACAGTATACGTTAATTGAGCCGGTCAGTAAATGTCCGATCGCCACAACAGATTTACAACCTCACCGGCCCTACTGACCAATAGGAGATACCATATCAAGTCAAACTCTGGTGACTAGCTGGTAATGTTAATGGTATAGAACAGTGATTCTCATCCTTTTTGAAGATGAGGGTCAAATACATAGGCTTGGCTGAGGTCGAGGGCCGCAGGCTTGGATCTCAGGCTTTAAGAGCAGCCGTTCGTTAGCGTGAGTAAAATCCGTACCCTAAGAGGCCCCAAAGCTGTCAGTGGTATAGATACGAATCTTCCAGGAAACTGGTTCTTTTATAGGACAATTTGCACCTTTAAGGCACCCCACCGATAGGTCCTGGAGGCCGCATGCGCCGCGTTTGAGCGTTTTAGAATAAAGAGGATGGAATAATTTACCCCAGGTAGAAAACAACACATTTAACATTGTACTGGACTTTGATCACATACAGGCGCGTAGCCAAGGGGTGGGGCGAAGAGGGCAGCACACTTGAGCATATTTTTTGTACATTTTTAAATGTTTTTTATTATATTGCTAGTAACTCGAAATAAAAAAAATGTTTAGATGCAACTTACAAAACCTGGGAAGTGCCATTTCCAGCGATCCGGGAGGCATTTTTGGCCAAAATTTTCTTGTACGCTTCGCACCAGCGCACAAACTATAGTGGCGCTACGCTTAGATGGTTTGCCTACAGGCGGTATAATGTTGACTTTAGTTATAGGATAAGCAGTGAGATATTTAAGGTCTGATTTGACTTTTAGGCTTTTAGGTTCATGGACTATCGCGAACCTAAAAAAATCTTTATTCCAAAGGAAAACATGTTTTTTTTATTTTCATTGTCACAATATTTCAAAATTGAGTCTACAAAATGCTTTAATTGAACATTTTAACTAGTGCAGCTAATTTCCTGTCTCATCTTCCCAGGGTGGTCACTATAGTTCTTGCAGTTATCAGTGTACTATGGCTACCAGTCATTCAAGTGTTTGGAGAAGGCGAACTATTTGTTTATATTCAGTCTATGACGTCATATCTTTCACCACCAATGTTTGCTGTCTACACTATGGGGATGTTCTGGGAACGAACAACGGAACCTGTGAGTATTTAACACTGACATCTACTTGGATGGTAATTGATTGATTTCATGCCGATACGTGGCAAGTATCTGGAATCAGAATGTGAAACATTCACACGAGGGAGTAAGCCAGTTCAGTACCCAATCCACATCATATCATGCATGATGTAAACTCTCGAGACTTCTAAACCTAACCTTATTTCAAGTCTCCACCTAACCCAACCTTGTGACATGATATCATGCATGATATCTATGTCTCGAGAGAAGAATTGGACACATTACAAAACAAAACTAAGTATTTGGTGCAGTTCATGGTTTTCACTGCGCGTGCACAGTGACCTCTGGTCATAGGTCACATGGGTACATAATGCATGTGCTTAATAAGGTTCTTAAATTGTGCACTGTGCCCAACAATACCTCTCAGATGTCTTGTTGAAAGTCTTTCGTGTTAAATTTCGTAAGCACTATTAAAATAATGTAACTTAAGTGTAACTTATGATATTTATAACTGCATTCTGTGCCCATTTGACCTATGACCTTAGGCCACTGTGCATGCGCAGTAATAACTCTGCCAACTGGTTTATTCTCCAGAGTGCAAAACGTATAAAAAGCTTTGCCGTAGAAACATGTATCGGTGAAATAAAAAGTGTTTATTAGGGGATCTGTTGTCGGAACTTAGAAGTCAGATATTCAGTATACAGCCTACCATGCTTTGAAGTTACGTTTGGTAACGGCCTAGTTTCCCCATACATATCCGACGTGGGAACCGAGCACATTCGTGCCCCCCCCCCCCATCATGCCTATCTTTTTATAAACTTTGGTTTAAAGATAAAACAAGAAAGCGAAGACACAAAAGTATGACAAATACTGTACGCTGTGAGGACAGAGATATTAGATCCGCGCTGAGGGGGACCGAACCTGCACGATTGTATTTGTTCCCAAATGAGAGACGAGCGCCTTCTCCACTACGCCACAACATCTATACAATAACGTTATCTTTTCGAAAATTTATAAACACTGGGCGGCATTCACGTTTACCTACATTTAGGTGAATTAAATTAATAATGCTAACGAATGTATTAGGGGCATGCTTGTGAGGAATTTTTTTTGCCTTTAATTGAAAATGGTACAACAGTTCAGCATTCACCTTAATATGATGGTTACGAACGACACAATGTGGAAGTTTCGGCCCGCAAATTGGCATGGCACGGTATGATAAAAGGGTGCAAATGCTGGCTTACGCCCAGGCTGGCAGATGTCAAGCAGAAGCCCCTTTTCCTTCTGAAAAATACCACCGTGGTAGCTCACAAAGTAGACACGAACCTGCTTTGTGCGGTGTCATACACAATCAGACATGTGTATGTTACTATTTGAAGCCCCTCCATGTATTCATCAGGGCTGCCGGCTTCTTTTTTCAAAATATCAAAGATCCGTCGAAAAGCCTTTCGATTTTCCAAGATTCAATCGAACGTATCCGAAGTGCGTGCTTTGGAACTATATCAAAGGGCATTAGGTATAGCTCCCTTGATTAATGTTCTTCAGTGCTGAGACCGGTCTCGTGTCACGATTTTAAGGACTCGGACTCGTGACTCGGACTCGAAAGCGGACTCGGTTTAGTACAGTCCGGACTCGTGACTCGGCTCTTAATTTCCTGAGACCGGGCTCGAAACGGGCATAGCTTGGGAATCACTTTTGTGAAATTAATCGTCGTCAGATTTACCTTGTCCTCTGCAGTTTCCATACAACTCCACACGGTATCTACGTCTTTGCAATATGCGTTGTATAGTGTAGATTATATTCTTGTAAGTCCTGCGATTAAAAAAAGTACTTGGGGGTTCGTAAATATTTTCGCTGGTGGCCCACATGTTTCATCGGGAAGATCTCAAGGTTCACAGCCAGACGCGTATCCATGATTTTGCTTATTGCCTCATTTGAAATGGCTAGCACTCCCCCCTGAATGTGTGGTGTCTAGGGGTCCGTCGAAAGGTCTCTGGTTCAGAGCAGCACCAAATGGAATCAAAAGACTGTAGCCACGGAAGCTCTGAGGGTGTTTACAAAATAGTGAACATAAACCTGAATCTATGCTACCTGTAATGACATTGACTGTGTCACTCAATTGATGATCACATTTATCACAATTCATAAGCGTTGGAAGCTATTTGAAAGTGGGGGGGGGGGAAGTGAATGTTAACGATCAATGTCCTGGGGAAGGGGTCTAAGGGGAGGGGTGTTCCCCTCCCATTTGGAATTTTTTTGACTATTTAAAGTACCCTAGATGCAAAACAGTGCATTGTTTGACAGACTTTGAAGTAAGTTTATCCCTTTGGAAATTTTTTGGCTATTTAAAGTGCCCGAGATGCAAAATGGTGCAATGTTTGACAAACTTTGAAGTAATTTCATCCTATTCAATGCCATATTTTGGCAACATGTCACCCAAAGTGTGTGTGTGTGGGGGGGGGGGGAGCGGCGAAACAAGTCTTTCGCTCCCTGTTCCTACGTCTATGCAATGTGACCATAAGGCCCAATCCAAGCTTGACAGAGCAGGTAACAAATAAATCATTTCAGGTTAAGTGGCGCAAATCTTTTTTGAAAAGTGTATGGCTGGGGAGGAGGTGGTTTGGCGTGACTTTATCTGGGCTGGGCGTCACTATCTGCTGGCTCGTATGGCGTAACAAGAATATGTTTTTCTTTTTCAAAAAGCCTCCTAGATTGCCTTCAGTAGCAAGTTACCAGGCTGCAAAAGTTGTATCTCGATACTGTATTCTTTATTTTGAAATATCATTATTTAGAAATGCACAGTTCAAATAAGAAAAGGTCAGTAAGATGAAAGAAAATATTCGGCCTACGTATGTTTCTTCCAAAGAGCATATGGTCTCCTAAGATTTCGAGAGTTCATTTTAACTGGCCTGCCTAGTTTTCTTTTACCACCACTGGATTACACGCGTCAAACTATATGGCCCGCCTGTCTATTCGACTGCAGTGAGTGAGTGGGTGGGTGAGTGGGTGGGTGAGAGGGCGGGTGGGTGGGTGGGGAGGGGGCTTATTGGATTGTGGTACGGTTTGCACGCAGGGATGTAGGAGAGGTGTTTGTGATGCGGTATTAAGGCTCTGAAGTTCAAGGTGGTTTTGAAGCCAGAGAATTCCAACTGCCTTAGTCCATACAGATGAATCTACAGACTTCAATTGAACCAAGATGCAGACAGACAACTCTTTTTCTAGCACAGGACCCTTTCGCTTCCAAAACTGATTTGTTGTCAGTAGGTCCATGGTCAAGGGGGCAAAGGGAAGAAACTCCCTTGAAATTTTCCCGCCCCCTTTAAAGTTTTCAAGTTGCCATAGACTTAATATTTTACACATTTGGCCCCCTGAAGTCCCCCCGGAAGTTATTTCGCCCCCTACAGTACCTTTGCTGGCTACCTTTATCTTTCCTGGTTGGCAGGTTGTCGGCACAATTGTTTTGTTGGTAAAGCTGTATCGCAGATGCGCCCTTTTCACAAGCGTTCAGTTCTATAGTTACCCTTAGGAGCTGAAGCGGTTGCAGAAATAGGCACATTCGAAAGGAATAAGCTCTCACATAAAGAGTACCAAAGGTACATCTGCGGGTGGAGGCCCGTTGGAAGGCGTAGATTTACTCCGATTCAAATTTAACGAGCAGAGCAATGAACGTAAGACCTTTTTACAGTTTACAACCTACCTCCAGCCACAGCTTTCCAACCTACACCGATTTTCCCAACAGACGACAGTGTGAAAACGGTGAAGAGGCCTTAGAATCTTCGAATTAGACTTAGGATAGTCTCTCAAGAGCAAGTGACGCATGTTTTCTTCAGTAAATGTTGAAGAAAACAATTTAAGTTGATTCAATCCATGTAGCCTCGTCTTTTTATAGCAAACAATCCTGACCGCAGAACTTACAAAATGTCATATCGTTGTAACATTTGCAGGGTAACCTTTACGCGAAGCGTAACCTCCTCCGTCATGAGGCAAGGGTCCACAGAAACAGTCACAGGCACCTTTAAAAGAATAGTCCAGACCCAAATTTATGTTTGATATGTTAAAGAGGAACTTACTCTAAGCATTCTGTGAAATT